>CM038796.1:78463755-78603199 GCA_021764765.1 Vicia sativa | reverse complement strand
GGACCGTAACAAGATATTTTCTTGGAAGTATGAGATTTCAAGCTCGAAGCGGTGATCCGGGCTCTGTAAAGGTCAACTAGCGAGGTTCACTTGGAGTTAATCTCTTGTTCTCATACAATCTCTTGCTAGGAATGAACCTACTAGCTACATAGTGACCTGCTGCAGAAGCTTGTGTACTTGATGGCCAAAGGTAAGGAAGGCAATATGTTCCAGCATAGGGAGACTTATCACCCCTTCATGTGGTAATGACTAATGAATTTGGAGAAGCTGGCTGGTTTGATATCGAAATCAACAATAGCTTGATAATTTATAAGCATCGAACATATCTTCACTGAGGTGTTAGTCGGATGATGGCAGTTATGTCAGAAGAATGTGGGTGTGATCATCCCTCGGAAGTGGAAGGTATTATAGGTGCTATCCAGAAGCGGGGATGCGAATACGAGATATGTATGTAGCTTGGTTTGGATAATTTTAGGAGATTATAGATACCTAATTCCTCCCTGATGTGACTTCTTAACTTCCACTTTGCGAACCGGTTACGATATGCTACATCGGTTGGACGGGATCGAAATGGTTTAAAGTTGTTTTAACGTAGTCCAGAATGAAAGGATCTTTTGGGATAATCATGGGGTTTCTACTTCTTTTGAACAACGAGAATCATTGACATTATCGGTTCTACCCTAGGGTTTCCATTGTATTGAATAAAGGTTTGAAATCATAACAAGCAGGAAATATGGTTCGTGTATCCTTAAGAATCTCAAAAACCGTAAGAGGGACCCATTGGGCAAATCTCTTCGGAGGCGTTAGTAGGGATTAATACGAGAGGAATAAGAGCTCTTGCTCTTTGGAATTCCACAGGGTATAATCTGATTGACCTTGGTGAGTGCCAGCCTTGCTTTCAAAATTGTTCGGTGTTCTTATTCTTCTTCTTAGAAATCTTTTTACAGGATGTTGATGAAGACATTGTTGGGGTTTTGATTGAGATTAGGGTTCTTTACGAAAGAGAGAAAGAAGATTCAGTGTGGAAAAAGTGAAAAGACTAAAGTTTGTTTGGTTTTATAGTGAGGAAGTGGAAACACTCGTCAACTAATGCCGAGTTACGTGGGAGGCGTGGGTTGGATACGGTGAGGTGGCGTGAAGTCAGTATTGGTAATAAGCATGATTAAAGGTGATTATTGCTCTTAATAAATGCACCATACCGTGGTTACTATGTGAAAGCGGTTCGGAAACCCAGGGGTCATCGTGATTGACATGATGGAAATCTTGTACAGGGTCATAATTGCTCAGGGTCACATCAAAATCTTGTGGATATATTTAAAATAAGTATTTCTTAAAAAGGGATTCGAAATACATATTTTAAAGGGGCATTTTGTTAGCTGAAGATTTTGATATCTTGTGGTTCGGAGAAGGATCATGGAGCTCGAGATGAGATGATGTTAAAGTATTCAGGGGAACATAGTGAATGTCATAGTTTGGAAAGAAAAGAATTAGCCCTTGAATGGATGTATTGAATTACGGGTGTCGAGCGGAAATAATGGTGATATCGTAAAACAAGCTTGATCGGGCATTAGAATTGTATCGGAGGAAATGGGCTCGAAATGAAGTGAGTACATTTGAAATTCAAAGCAGCGGGATAAAGGGGTTGAAACTGCTGAAAAGCGATTGAAAACGTGGAAGCAAGAAGCATGGTGTCTTGCATGTTCTAAACGTGGCAAAGATCTTATAGGTCGGACCGTTATGGTCGAATTAGTATAAATAGGAGTCTTAATGTTAGGATTTCGTGTGTCATATCTATTGTACTAAAATTCAGTCACATTCAAATACCACATGGCTAGGAAGCGAATGCACGAATGATATACGTATGTTGCACCAAAGCTTTATTATTCAACAATGTATCTTTATCCTTCGGTTTAACTTTATCTTGCATCAATGTCTTTTAAGTTTCTTTACTTTCAAAGTCATTTCATTTAAATATTTTTTCTACCATCGTGAAGTTCTTTACTTTTCCAAAACTTTTACATTACTTTATTTCCTGAGCTTTTTATACATTTGTTTACATTCACCTTTTCGTTTCGTATGATTACTTTGAAAATCTTTTACACTTTAGAGTTTATTGAATATTCTTTGCATTTATATACTTTCTTGCCTTTTAATTTGAATGTTCTTGTTTGTCGACCAAATATACATTACTTACTTGATCATATCACTAAGTAATCGAAACATACTTGAACCTATACAAAACATCAAAAAAAAGTCTCAAATATGGATCTTTATCTTAAGTTTATACCAACGGCCGATACCCCATAGGATCAATCTAGTCGATCCTACAAGTTACCAGAGGAATTGAATAACATAACAGTTATAACGCTTATTCAATAGTTTGGAAGACTAGCGGTTGTTTCACCAGAAATCACTGTGAACAGCAGGATAATCAACAACGACCAAGGGTGCAAAGGAAGTTTGATCCTCTACCGATGTCTCATCTTGAACTGTTTTCCCACTTGCAACGATTGAAGCTGATTGCATTGCGTACTTGGAAACTTGATCCAAATAAGTTTCCAAATAATTTCAATGCAAACGCTCGGTGTGCCTTCCATTCTAACGGGCAGGGGCATACTATTGAGAATTGCATGACTTTCAAGCATGTGGTGCAAGACTTACTTGATTCTGAGGTTTTTAACTTCGGACCAACACCAACACCTGATGCTATTCAGCATCAATTACCAACTTATACTGACACTACTGTCAATGCTATTGTTGAGGATGGAAGTTTGGACGCGGTTAAAGATGTAAATCTGCTGACAACTCCTTTATCCTTTGTGAAAGAGCGTTTGTTGAGAAAGGGTGTATTCCCAGGTTGTGGTATTGATTGTGAAGATTGCATGGTCTATCCAGAAGGTTGTAAATCCTTGAGAGATAGAGTGCAAGATCTGCTTGATGCAACGGTTATCAGTTTCACACCGGATGGTCAGATTTGGGTGCTCATTTGACTCACTGAATGTCAAGACTTCAAAAGGCATCGTCTGAAGCAATAAGTCCATCCGGAGACCACTCTCCTCAATAATGAAATTTTCCAGTTTTATTTTGCATTCTCATTTGTAATATTTCTTGTTTGTTCATTGCATACTTGTATGCAAAACTTGTTCATTCTTGAATATTAATCATAATGCACTGAATATGTTTGTCTTGAATTGATCCATTCGTAATCACTCTTAATTGTTTTAAATGCTTTTTGATGCTCAACTCTTGTGAATAAATCAAAATCTCTGTAGGGAGGATGATGATTAATATACCAAGAGTCTCAAACGGCATGACTTTCGAATAAAAACCTTGCTGATGATGTACAGGCATTGTTTCAAATTCCCAAACACCGGAGATATAAGGGAGTGAAACCCTCGTTAACCCCCTTTGAGCCTTGAAGTAGGAGTTTCTTTTCTATTCAGAAAAAATCCTCATTTTAACCCGGGGCAAGGTAGTGTTCAATTAACCTGATCGAGCATTTAAATATCATCAGGAGAGTACATTCAAGGATCAACTGCAATCGTTATCCTTCATTTATCAAAAGGTAGAGGAAAATGGCCAAATCCCAATGGGTATTCCTCATCCATCAAAGAATAAGGTAGTCACACCTCAACAATAGTCGAATGACTTGGTTTCACACGAATTGTTCAAAAAAAAAGAGAAAAAAGACTTAAAAAAAAGAAAGTAAAATAAAAGAAAAGAAAAGAAAAGAAAGAATATGATATTGCGAATCAAAGAACAAGGTCGTGTGATCAAATACTAAATGAAAGAGGTGAGTGACTACCATGTCCAAAAAGAAGATACCTCGTTGGTTCCCCAATTATTGTAAACTCCCTGTGAAAGATGAATGCTCGTATTGAGTTGATTGAACGTAGGAATGGAGAACATCACGGAGAATGGGCGGGCACCAAATATTTTGAGCCTTAAATCCTTTTTTTTCTAAAATTGTGAACCATGCCACGTTACAACCCTTGAAAGCCCTAATTGAAGTCGAGTTAATTTGAAAGCTAAACTGTGACGAGAGTACGGTATCCTGACTCCTAGGAGGCTTGTTAAAATTTTGAGTTGGTATCACTCCATCTTTTTATCTTCTTTGTACAAAATTCGATGTTTTGACATCTTTTCAATAAATGTTTTTAATTTCAAGACAAGCATATGATTTGCATTAGAATTATCATTTGTAGAATAAAACATTCTTTGCATATGAATAAGTGCTTAAACATCAAGTAAGCTTGCATAATGAGCATCAGATGAAAAACTTGATTATCCAGAGAGACAAATTGCTTCTGGGATGTGTTGAAGATTGAAGCATTTTTTTTGAAGAGTGTTCCTAATCAGGGGCATGCTTTCTATTGACTCCGTTGAGTATAAGAAGATTAATTTGAAGATTGATTTGAAACAGATTGTATGCAAGTTTCTGATTTCCTGAAAGTTTCTGTTGAGCTATTGCATATCACTTTCAGTTGTTTCCAAGGGGTG
The DNA here is from genome assembly GCA_021764765.1 of Vicia sativa. Lineage (NCBI taxonomy): Eukaryota > Viridiplantae > Streptophyta > Magnoliopsida > Fabales > Fabaceae > Vicia > Vicia sativa. Next base: position 78,598,699 of record CM038796.1, on the reverse strand, counting down.
GATCGCATAAAATTTCTGTTTGAGTATGAAGCAGATCATGTTGAGAAGAACAATTGTGTGTTAGCTTGTATTCCAGATATAAGACAATTACCTTGATGAGATTTGATCTTCAAAATCTGTGAGTCTCTTTTGAGAAGAATTGGATTATCAAAACCCCGCGAAGCAGGGGCAATATTTCAAATGACGGTACTCATTTGAGAAGAATTATCTCAGTGTTTGATTGCCATGAAGGCTGGAGAAACATGTTGATGCTTTGTTGAGTAAGCGATGATTAAACTGGGGCAGTTACGTCGAGATTCAAAAAAATGTCTCAAAGCGATGATCAATCTGGTGAAGTCATGTTGAGATTCAGAAATCTCTCAAGTGATGAGTAATCCGGGGCATCCAAGTCGGGATTATGTCCCTCAAAGTTTAGTTAAACTGGGGCATTTATGCCAAGGTTCAATCTCTATGAGAATCTGTTGATCAAAGGAGAATCTTTTCAGAATCCAAAGATGTAGGGGCAAGTTGTCTCTCTGTAATTCTCTCCGTGCTTGGAGACATTGTTATGACTTGCAATTTTCAGGAACGTGATGGTTATCAGTATGAGGTCCCTTTTCTCCAATGAAGAGTACCCCTTAATCCAGGTTTCTCCCCTGTGAAGCCAATTCTCAAGCAGAATTCATTTCCATAAGGTCCTGATGGACTGATTTTGTTACCGGTGATTTGTGCCTTGACATATTGATATTGTCGTGCTCCCCAGTATAAGTCTTGATGTTGGTTGAGGCTTATCCCCAGTGAGGTTGATTCTCAAGCAGAATTCATCATCAGAAGGGTCTGACGGGTTGATTAGTTCCCCAGTGATACACACTTTGACATATTGACATTATCATAATCCCCAGTGATTATTGACAGGCTTATCCCCAGTGGAAGCTGCCTTTCAAAAAGAGGGCAGGTCTTAAAATCTTTGATAGGGTGTCATCCTAAAGCAGGACGTAAATCCCTAGTGCAAGTTATGGGTACCGATATCAGGAAAATCCCCGGTGAGGTCATTGATACCTATTCCAGGATAAGTTCCCTAGTGAATGTCCATCGAATTCTCAAATCATCCTCAATAGAAGGTTCTACCCTTTATTCTCAATGAAGAGGGTGTTTGAACCATTGACTTAGGGTTGATATCCCCAGTGAGTATGTTGTGACAGATGAATTGTTATTGTATTCTCCAGTGAATAGTGCATTGTCACATAAAAGTTCCCAATGTATGAGTTTGCGCCCCAGTCAATTGATTATATTCCCCGGTGTAAGTCGCACTCTTCCATGTGAAGTTATTCTGAACATCTTCGAGAGTTTTGTTCTCAAATCAGCCATGTTGGGGCAAGAATGTTTGGTTCCCTAGTGGAGTTGGATATCTGAATGTATTCACCAGTGGAGCTTTCTATCCGAATCGGATTTCTCTTCCCTAGTGAAGATTAATCATTCATTTGCCAGTATTTCTACACCGATTTGCATTCCTTAGTCGAAGTCTCCCCAGTGTGGTCTTGCCATTGAGATCTTTATTCTCGAAGACAAAAATCGTTATGCTCTCCCCGTTAGATTCTTGGTTTAAAAGCTTCATATCCCCATAAGTGGATTGATTCTCCGATGAAGTCTAATGCTATTTGACTTATTCAAGATGCTAATGGCTACTGGCAGATATTTGTGGATTTCCCCATGAAGTTGTGTTCCCCATTGAAGTCTCCAAATTCCCCAGTGGAAGAAAGAGAATTATCTAGAGAAGTTTTTCGTATCCTCAGTGAAGAGTAACTACTCTCTGCCCAGGCAGTCAGATTGGTTTGAAGTCCAATTCGAATCTCCCCAAGTGAAGAACGCTTCCCATATTGGAATTGAAATTTATTTTTGCAAGTGTTCTCTAAAATACACTCTTCAATGGTGCCTCTCTCTTGGATGTTAATGGCTTCTCAGAAGTCGATTGTTTCTACTATTACTTCTCTTGTAGTTTTTCAAGCATGCATTCATTACACTGCATCTCCTTAAACGCATAGCATTCCATTGATTGGGAGCATTACGCCATAAAAGTTCAAACATGCATATTAAGTGTTTGCCAATTATGTATATCCAGAAGAAATAAAATAAATCTATATGGTTCACCCTCAAGATGTTTTCTCAATGGATTTCTGCTTCCCTAATCGTCACTTCAAATCAAGTGTCTTGTGGGAACTCATTCTGTCTCCAGTGGAGTCTTATGTGACTTTCTTTATCTCAGTCACGTCAGGTCGTGTTACCCTTTCCCCAGTAAGTCGTAGACTTCTCTTGCGTAGCAAGCCTTCGGTTATGTTACCCGTATTTGTATCGCCGTTAGAGTGTGAGTAAGAGTCGGTATTCAACCTTTCTTGCTTTTCAAGTATTTGAGTATCCATACTTGGTGTGTGGTAATTCAGATAATTGCCACTCTTGAAGAATTATACCCCGCCTTTGGCTTGAGGGATATTATAGTTCTTGTGCGTTGCATGCACCTTTTTAAAGCCCTACATGGTGGCAATCATTTTTTTTAGAGTCCTCTCGATCGGTCTCTTTCTCTTGTAAGTTCATCTTTGTACAGATGTTCCTCTTCCCCTATTAAGTCCATCTTCACCCGATGGCCTCTTTGTTTTTTGTGTTCGCCTTCTCCTGGCATTCTTCATATTATTAAGTCCATCTTCACCCGATGGCTTCCTTGTTGTTTATGTTCGCCTTATCCTGGCATTCTTCATATTATTAAGTCCATCTTCACCCAATGGCCCATTTGTTGCTTATGTTCGCCTTCTCCTGGCGTTCTTCATATTATTTAGTTCATCTTCACCCGATGTTCTCTTTGTTGTTTGTATTCGCCTTCTCCGGTGTTTTTCCTATGATTTAGTTCATCTTCACCCGATGTTCTCTTTGTTGTTAGGGTCCGCCTTCACCCGGCGTTCTTCCTATTTCTTGAGTTCACCTTCTCCCGGTGCTCTCTTTGGAAAGTCTTGCCTTCTCCTAGCACTCTTTCTATGGGTAGCTCGTCTTCTCCCAACGTCTTACCCTCTATCGAGTTCACCTTCACCTGGTGCTCGTTTTTGAGAGTCTTGTCTTCTCCCGACGTCTCTCTTTGGTGTAGATTTCACCTTTTCCCGGTGGTTTCTTCTCCAGTTAGTTCACCTTCACCTGATGCTCCCTTTTAGAGTCTTGTCTTCTCCGACATTCTCTTGGGTAAAGTATCACCTTCTCCCGGTGGTATTTTCTAGATAGGTTCGTCTTCTCCCGACATTCCTTCTAGTTTGTCAGGTAATCATCGTCTCTCGATGTTTTTATCCTTGACAGTTGAGTTTGCCTTCTCCCGATGTTCTCTTTGAGAATTTTGTCTTCTCCCAACGTTTCTCTTTGGTTGAAGTTCACCCTCTCCCGGTGGTTTCTTCTCCAGTTAGTTCACCTTCACCCGGTGCTCCCTTTAAGAGTCTTGTCTTCTCCGACATTCTCTTGGGTAAAGTATCACCTTCTCCCAGTGGTATTTTCTAGATAGGTTCGTCTTCTCCCGACATTCCTTCTAGTTTGTCAGGTAATCATCGTCTCCCGATGTTTATATCCTTGACAGTGGAGTTCGCCTTCTCCCGGTGTTCTCTTTGAGAATTTCGTCTTCTCCCGACGTTTCTCTTTGGTTGAATTTCACCTTCTCCCGGTGATTTCCTTCTCCGGTTGGCTCGTCTTCTCCCGACGTCCAATTATTTTGTTGAGTTCGCCTTCTCCCGGTGTTCTCTTTGAGAATTTCGTCTTCTCCCGACGTTTTCTCTTTGGTTGAATTTCACCTTCACCCGGTGATTTCCTCCTCCGGTTGGCTCGTCTTCTCCCGACGTCTAATTATTTTGTTGAGTTCGCCTTCTCCCGGTGTTCTCTTTGAGAATTTCGTCTTCTCCCGATGTTTTCTCTTTGGTTGAATTTCACCTTCACCCGGTGATTTCCTCTTCCAGTTGGTTCGTCTTCTCCTAACGTCCAATTCTTTTGTTGAGTTCGCATACACCATCCTTGATGGGTCATTTCAATACAATTGTTCTCGTGAGCGGAATGCCCGAGTTCGTCTTTATGAATTTGTCTCCTTTATTTCCCATCCACACTGAGTCACTCTTTCGTGGGTGTCTCTCTTCATCATCTCTGGTGGGTCTCTTTAATACAAGTGTTCTCGTGAGCGGAATGCCCGAGTTCGTTGGTATAAGTGTGCCCTTCATATTTCTCCCTAGTGTATATGTTCAAATAGAAAATAAAAAAAATACAATAATGTCCACTCATCTTCAGAGCGCGAATTTTACGGTTCGTTTAAGTATTCAATCCTCTTCCACCTTAAGTGTTCGAAAGGCTTGCGCCAATCTAACCCTTTGGTCGAAGAAGATTGAATAGGGGCAGCTGTTGTACCCCAAAATCCGCCCTCTTCTTTTTTTTAATAAATAGTTGGCTTACGTTTAATCAATAGGTGCATCGCATACATATCATTCATGCATTGATCATGGGTTCAGGATTTTCTAAATCGGGTGAGCCTGTGCAATTCTGAAGAAGAGGTTTGGTTCCAAAAGATGAATATCTGAGGTTCAGTTATTTCGAGCGTCATCCCAATATACAAGATGTGTGCATCCATGAGCTTCTGATTATCTCTCGAGAATCAAGGTTTTGGAGTTCTGATTGCCTATCATGTGGATATTGATTAAAGGTCTCGAGCTACAGTGTGTTGTGTTCGAATATTTGAGCCCGAATTGATTATATGGCCTTCTATGAGTGGTGAAGTATATGTATACGGCTTATCGATCCACGTGATTCATCAGAAAATCAAGAACGGATGGATAAAAACATATTTGAATGTGCGTATTGAAAAGTCAACAAAAGTCAAAGTTTGACCGAGTGGAATTTTTGGTCAAAATTATGGTCAAAAGTCAAGATTCGAGAAAATATGATCATTTGTTGAGAAAGATCTGAAGAATCGGGTGAAAACAAGGTTTCTTGCAATTTAAGTAACTTTAAACTTAGAAAAAATTTCTAAGTTTTAAGTACTTTGTGTTCACGGAGCCATGTTGTCGACTCTCTATCTCACTCGTCTGTGGTCGAATTTTCACGAACGAGTAGTCATTGGAAAGAGCGCATTTCGTACTCCGAGTTTGTCCGTATGAAGATTTCTCCAGAAATGCTCGGATTTCGAGTTATAAAGCTCTGAAGTTTGAAGTTCACAACTTTGGAAGTTTTACACTTAGTGAAGATTTTAAGTGTTTTCAACATGTTCAAGTGCTCGACTTCCGAGGTATTTTACACGTGTTTCGAGGCGTCGATTCAAGTTGAGTTCAAAATCAAGGTTGTTCATTTAGCAACAATCTACAACTTTGCTGAAGAAATCGGATCCATTCAGGACTCGGATCGAAAATTCCAAAGCCTGGAAAATAAGGATTCATCATGTTTGCAATATTCGAATAGTCGTTGTGCACATGTTCAGGGCTGTTTTTGTCATCGATTCAATCGCCGCACGGAAAGACTCTGAACATGAAAGTTGGAGATTTTCATTTCCTCTACAAGTTTCGTTCACGAACTTTTTCGTTTCGGACGTCGGAGCGGAAGATATGGAGCGCCGTAGTTTGCAGTTTGAAGCTGCCAAAACACAAGACAGCATATGCATTTTTGCCATGGCTACGAGAACTTTTCATCAAACAGTTGGTGTATGTATATTCGGGGCTATTTTTGTCATCGATTTGATCGCCGCACGGAAAAACTCCGAACAGGAAAGATGGAGTTTGCCGTGTCCTCTACAAGTTCCGTTTAGAAACTATTTCGTTTCGGACGTTGGAGCGGAAAATACGAGGCGCCGTAATTGATAGCTCGAAGTTGGAAAATTGCTGCGAGTCATGCTTTGAATTTGCCCAGCCCAGCCAGGACTTTCGTCGAACAGTCATGTGGCAAATTTCAAACACTTTTTTCTCCATGATTAAGGCTCCATTTGAATTTGCAGCGAACTACAAAGTTGTTATATTACACACACTCTTTCAATTGACACTGAGTTTATGTTATTTGATCGAGTATCGAAAGAGTTACGGGGATGCAAAGTGGTGCACATAGCATGAATGAATGGTTGGCAATGCTCAGGAAGATTCCTTCGTAATGTAGTCAGTTGTGAGCTCTAAACTTCGAGGCTATTTTCGAGCGTGCTACGGGCTCCGATTCAAGAAGTTTTCAACACGAAAATTGTGTGTACGAATCTCCTCCATAATTTTGATCTTGGAATTTGTCCTTAAAAAGTTTTTAATTTCGAGTTATCAAGTCGGGAAGTCGAGTACCTAGCCATGGATCCAATGCCACGTTTGAATGTTTTTTGTTACAGCTAGCGTGTTGGATTCGTTTTGCTTAAATTGGCCACACGTTATTTGATATGCAGGCATCATGGAAAGGATTGATGGAATAAGAACAGAATCCGTAACAAACTAACTTTTTCCACAACAAACTCTCTTTCACTCCTTCATAACGCAACCTCATTCCCTCTGTATTCTCCACCACCTTCCTTCATCCTGACACCTCACTCCCTCTTTTAATTCTCACCACCATTCAACTACCGGAACAAAAAACTCTAACAGAACCTTTCAAACCATCATCTCTTGATTCCATCTTTCACACATCTCTCACCTTCACTCGACAATCATCACCATCGTCACCCTCATTCTTTTTCTCCTCTCTTGCTCTAACCACCACTACGGATAACAACCTTGGTTCTCCTCTATAATAACCACCATCCATAACCACCTCCACCCTCCTTCATTCATCTTCTTCCGCCATCAACCATAACTCTATCTCTCTCACCATAACCGAATTCACGCTACCATAACCAACCTCTACCTCACTTTCCTCGGGGGATGATTTAAGAAATTCTAAAACAGAAAAAGAAAAAGAACAACAACATCACTCTCATTACTCCCTTCCTCTGGCCGGAATTCCATTCACCACCGCAACAACAAACTCCGATCATCACTTCCATGTCATCTCTTCTTCTCTCTCGCCGTGGACAAAATTCGAAATCATTCTCCAATCTCCTCATCTGGACGCCGCGATTTCTCTCTTTTCGGAGAAAGAATCGAAGATGCGCTACTTGCCTTCACTCCTACAACCAGTAACAGACTTCTTCGCGCTTTCTCTTCTCGATCACCATTGGTGACAAAATTCTCAGAGACGGTTACAGTGAACTCTCCCTCATTCCGGAATCCTTTTCTCTCTCTGATTCTCCAGCTTTTCACGATTATCTTCACCAGCAGTAACGTTCCCTTATGGCGTGAACCACGAAAAAACCTCTGTAGCGCGTTTCGAATTACTTGTCAAGATCTTCTTCACTTTCTCTCTGTTCTTCATCATGTTCAACGAGCTTGGGCCATCCTTCTTCCTCTCCATTGGAGGCAACTTCTACGTGCATTTATTTTGTTGTGGAAATTCGTATTCTTGACGATAACTTCATCACCTTCATCGGGTTTTTAGTTGCGGACTTGACGCCATAGTGAGACTCTAAGCAGCCTTCCTGGATCCATTACGTGTCACGATCGAAATTGAAACACATCCATAAAGTTGTCTTGACAGAGTGCTCGGGATTCGGTTACCATCCAGGAAAGGAGAGTAGATTTGTATTCCTGACAGAGAAACGAGTGTAGCGATGCCGTCGTATTGAATTTTCATTGAGGTTTCATTGGCACCGGTGAGTAGATCGCCGGAGAAGATGGTGGAGCCGCCGTCCGATTGTTTTCAAGGATGGAACGCTGAAGCTTGCCCTATGCGTGGCTGCATCTCTTTGGTTCATGTTAATTTTCAAACAACCAATCAGGTTCTATCCAATTTCTTGAATTTTATTTTCAGATAATTGATGAGCAACATGTGTCATCATGTAATTAGCTAGAGACTTTGATTATTTTCTTTTTCTTCATTAAGTGAAATTGACCAATTGATATTATGCTAGCATACATAGATGCAACGTGACAAGTATAGATAGCAACTCAAAAATCTGAATTGTTTTGTTAGTTTGGGTTTAGTGTAATTTAGAGACTGGGCCTAGTGTTTTTCTTGCTCGTACCCCCTATATATCAGGCCCAGAAGCCATATAACTAGATTTAGTTCATGCTGCAGATTCAGTTTTACACCCCCTGTTGCTTCAATTCATAATTTCACGATTAATTCGATTTTGCTCGCGATTTCAATTCGATTGACTTATAAAAAATGCATAAAAGTAGTTTCTGACATTTTAGGATCTTAGAATATTTTTGATATTTTTTGTGATATTTTTTTCAATTAATTTCTTTTAATTTTTAATCAATTTTCGATAATATGTTTAAGCATGTTTCTCCTTTGTAGTTTGAGTTGACTAATCTTAGGAGTGTAATGGCTTGTGTTTCTTAGAAACTTTAGGATGTTTTTATACCATTTAATTGTAGTTAAATGTATACCTTACCTTAGGATTGTAAATAGAATTTCAAAGCTAACTTTTAATAGTTTGATTCTTAAGAACTAGTTTGATAATTGTATAGCTTCTCTAGCTTCCTTTCGCATGTTTAGTGTGCGGTTTTTTCCTCTATTTTTAGAGATATTTAGGATAGCTTTAGAGCAATTTAGTTACTTCCCTCACTAGGAATTCATCCTTAATACTTCGATTTCATTGTAAATAATCATTTTTGCGTCTTGTGCTTTATTTAAAAGCCTCATTGCTATTTCTGACACTCTGTTTCGTATGCGAGGTACATGGAGTATTATACTTGTGACTTGGATGTGTAGGATCCATGTTTTGATGTTGCACACATGCGTGTGCACTCTTTATCTGTCTGCTTGGTTTTCACCATTTTTTGCAGGTTATCTGATTGATTTGGATGTGTAGAATCCATATATGTTGCTTGCACACATGTGTGTGCCTTCTTTGTCTGCTTTTCCTGGATTGTAGTTTCCTGCAGGTTTATTGGATATACGTCGAATGTGTATAGACACACGTTCTTGACCGTGCATATCAATGCACATCCTTTGTCTGTATTATCTGAATAGTTTCTTGCAGGTTTATTGGATATACGTCGAATGTGTATAGACACACATTCTTGACCGTGCATACCGATGCACATCCTTTATCTGTATTTGTCTGGATTACGATCTTGTACAGGTGTATTTGCTTCAGATGTGTATGACACACATTATGATTATGCTTTTTGTGCCTCCTCACACTTCTCACCGGATTTCTTTATTGCGTGCCAGCAGTACTTGAAGTTTTCCGGAGTATTTTTTTAGCTCGCAGTGCTCTTCGGATCATTATCCGTTTGGTATTTATTTTATTTTTTTTACCGCATTATTTTACCGCTTTTCTAGAGAGCATGAGAAGTAGGGTTTTACCGCTTTCCTTGCAATGAGAAGTAGGAATTGAGATGTATGAAGGGGCTTCCGTAGTTTGAGCATGTTCAGGAACCCCTCTGGTTTATTTAAAGACCCGTTTAGGGCAATTCTGTTTGCTAATTGTGTTTGGTTTGATTAAAATCCTCCATCTACATAGGGAGGTAATTCTCAGTAAGTGTTTATATTTGTGCTTGCATAGGTCAAGAGTGGTTAGGACACCCGACGTGGCACCACCAAGCAAAGTCCCGCTTTTTATATTTCCTGTCATCGAGTCATTGATATATGGGCAAGCGGAAAGGATCCGCAATCGACCACCACACAGTTCTAGTCCGTGTCAGCTCAGCACACGCGAATCGTGTTGCTTCCTTTATCGAGTCAATAATAAAAGTGGCAAGAGTTCCCTATTCTGACTCTCCACACTTTCCTGGGTTTCGCATTTATTGCAGAGCTCGCATCATTTGCTCCTCACACTTGACAATTCATGTCATGCGGTGATACAATTCACAGGAATCGAATGTGTCGACTCCTGGTTGACTCACGGTATGCTCGTTACTGTTCGAGGCTATGGGACTTCCTCATTTTCCTGCGCTTGTGTGCCATTTGTTTGTTTGCATTGCATTGTTTGTGTGCTTCTGTCAAAGCACTTGTTTGCTTAATCCCTCGTCATCCCTTGGTCGTTCAACCGAGGTGGATGTTAGGATAGTTTCCCTAGGTTTGCTCGGTTAGGATAGTCTTCGAGCTTAGACTTTTATCCTTAACCATAGGGCCATTCATGCATGATAACATTAGGGATAGAGTTAGATAGTTTCCCTTGTTTGTTTTCTAGTTTCTTTTGCATACTTGCATGTAATAAAATTAAAACTTGTTTTCTTTTTTCCTTTGCAAATCAAAACACTTAATAATGGTTCAAACTCCTTTTTCAAAGGTAAAAACAACCAACCAATGCAAACTCTTTTTTTCCTACGGGTTTTCTTTTGTGTTTAAAACTCTTTTTCATAAGTAAAAAAACACATAACCCACCAAAACATGTGAGCCGAACTACGGCGCTCTGACTTTCCCATTGCACGCGGGAATACGTAGGCATCTTGTCACGGGGCTCGATCGAGCAAACTTTGTAAATACTTCCTTATTTTCCCCGTGTTTTCTTTATTTTCTTTTCTTTCACATGCATTCTCTTTTAGCATACAAATATAGCAATTAAGCAGTAAATAGATATAAACACACCCATTAGACATAAAATAGAAGTGGATACCGTAGAGTACTACGGGCGTATGGGGTGCTAATACCTTCCCTTCGTGTAATAGATTCCCTTACCCTATCTCTCGGTAGCAAGACCGTGTCTTATCCCTTTTAGGTTTTCGCGATGCGTTTACCGTTCTCCTTTTGTGAGATAAAAAACGTTCGATGGCGACTTCATTGATATAGTTATCGGATGATGTTCAGCCGGTGGTTTCAAGCGGGAAGCGATAGTTCGCTAAGCGAAAGTTTGCTAAGCGAGAGTTTGCTAAGTGAGAGTTAGCAAATAAGTAGCAAGTGATGACAGAACGGATGTAACTTTGGCTCCATAACCCCAAATCTAGTGTCATTTGAAGCATTAGAGAGCTAACAAATATTTGAGATTTTTTATGATTACTGAATTCCATTTGAAAATGATTTTTCTTAACCCATTTTATGATTTTGATGGTGTTGTTAAATGAGATTGTTATGTTATGATGAAGATGTGTATATGTTATAGATATTGATTGATTAAGCATCATTGTTTTGTTGTGATGTTGTTGTTAATGATGTTGCATGCTAATTTGTATATGCATGTTGTGTTGATGGTGATTATGATATTAGTGGCATACACGGTCGAAATAGGGGCCAATGTGTATGTCATGTTGTTGTATGCCGAGAGTCCATGCATTAATGTTGTCTGAATTTGGATTCTTTTAGTGGGCGTCGATCCTATGATGGTGGTTCAGGTGCGAGTAGTTGGTTCCAGTGGAAATTGGAGAAGTGTTAACCTATTAAGGTGGTATCTATTTTGGTGTGCTTCAATTTTAAGAGGGAGTTTGGTCCTATGATGATGGATCGAGGAGTGTAATGAACCCGAGTGTTCAAATTTGGTACCACATGCATGTTCATCGGTGTTGAGTACATTACATAAGTATCACACTGTGTTGATTTTTATTAATATGTTGTTTGGATGTGAATACTTGTTATCATTGATGTTTAATTAATTAACGTGTGAAATTGCTTTTTATGTTATAATCTACTCATACTTGTTTCACCGCTAATTATTGAAGTGCATTCTCACCCCTTTGATTTAGTGTTGCCTACCATGGACAACTTGCAGATACCCAGAAGTAGGATTGCTGAAGTAAGTGAAAGATAACTCTTGGAGTTACTTCTTTAGTTTATCGTTTGTGTAGTGAATCATCATATGATCATGTAACACCGGGCTGGGGAACACTTGATATGCTTCTTATGTCATTTATGTTGGAGTTTAAAGACTATTTTGTTTTGTTGATATTTCTAAGTCATTTTGAGTTGATTATTATAACTCCTTATGTTTATGTTACGAAAGTTGAAGTTGAGACTTAATGTAATTAATTGATTTATCTTCTAATTTTTTTTTATGACGATTCCTCTACGATGATACCCTAAGTAAAGGTGAGCATGCAATGAGAGTCGTTAAACATTTTATTATATGAATACGAGTTACATATTAGATGAGTTGGATGTCGTATAAATATCTCAAATACAAATATGTATATTAAAATATTCTATTGTAACCCGTGTTACGAACGTGCCATGTTTTGTTGTGTGTGACACCATAAGTGGTTGTATTCTGTTTAATTTAATTCTATGATAATTTATGTGTAAGGTTTAAGGGTGTTACAATATACACACATCAAGAGAGTATTCACGCTTCTTGAGAGTTTAGCTATTTATGTTTTCTACTTAGGTAAAATAGAGTTTTTGATTTGTATTCATGAAATTTGTCACATTTTAAATATTTATTCTTATAAACACTTAGGAGAGCGTTTCAGTGAAAGTAAGGGGATCTTAAATTTAGGGGAATTTGAGTTGAAATTCACGGGTAAAATTATGAAAAAGACACTGAATTGGGATAATTCATATGAGACCGGCGTCTACTATTGACCATTTATAATTAGCGAATTTTCCTTCTCTTGGACTGCAACCCTCCAACATAGGCGACAATGCATTAAACTGCGTTATCAATGTTTTACACCTTTTATTTATAATATTTGATTATTCAGCAATTAATTGAGATCATATTCTCTTGCACGTTCTTTCAACATTGTATGTGACATCTTGGTATTGATCAAATAAAATTTCAAAAGATACTATACATGGCAATACTTAATATTTACATCATATCACCTTTCATCTCAAAGTAATGAATAATGCAATGCAAATGGATATATGTTAACAACTTAAAAATAATAAAATGTTTGTTGAAATCCCCTCAGCGAAATGAAGGTTAAGAGAATATAAAATAGTCGAATACAAGATAGTAAATTCTTTATCAAGTTGACAGAGTTCTACAAAGAATGATGTAGTGTTTATTAGATTGAAACAAAACATAGTCGAACTTGACAATGTTATTTTACTCATGCTTCATGTTTAAAACGCCACTAACTAAAACGATTATTGGCACAAATGCGGATTTTGAAAAAAATGTGTAAATGTGAATATATAAAACAAAATAATTCACTAAGTAAAGATCAAGTTAGATTAAAAATATTTTTACTAAATTATTTATCACGAGACTTAAGAATTTATTAAAACTATTAGTTTTAGTTGTCTATAAATATACTTATACTTTTTTAAACTCACTCAATAAAATAAATTACTTACATTTTTTTATCTTTCTATTTTGTTTTACTTTAATTTACGTTTTAAGTTTAAATAGTCTTTTGTTTTAGTTCCTAAAATCAAAATTCGCAGAAAAATTAGAAGAAAAATTCGCAAGAAACCTGCAGATTTTCTTACAAATTTTAATTTTATAAACTACAACTAAAAGGATTATAATATTTTGGGACCATTTTTAAGAAAAATAAATTATAAGGACGAAAATAAAAAACACTCTAAATTACATGAACTAAAAAACTATTTATACCTAATCCTTTGAAGCAAACAAGAACCGCACTTAAGAATTATTAGCCAATATATCTCAAATAACGTTCAAGTTCAACAATAACATCTTGTTTTGTAATTAGACACAAGAAAACCCAAAATATGAGAACACATACCACAAAGAAACATAATTCTAACCAAGAAGACATATTTTCCATATCATATAATATGAACAAGTTAAACAATTGAATGAAGTATTACAAGAAAGTGCCTACAAAACTCGATCTGGTTGGAAATTCAAACCCGTCAATATAGGTCCTACAATCATGGGGTGGCACAAAAATAAAGGGTATGGTGGTTGAGTTTATACCATTCAAAGTCCCACAATTCCCACATGACCTTTCGCAATCAAGCTAGCCCAAAAGTTTAATGCAATGGAAATAGACAGCTTGTTGAAACTTCATGCAAAGACTTTTCTTAGATTTGACTAATAATGTATGGCTATTTTGTTGAGCTCAATGTGTTGATAGGAAGGACCACTAAACTCAATTTGATTTTTATATTTGCTTGTAGCTTTTTTTGTTATAGTGTTTCAAAAGACATGCATGCACCCATGTTTACCCACCAATATGGTATTACGATGATTCCTCTTGTATTATGTCATATACATATATTTAGAAATTTAATAAAAATATAAAATAAAATAAGTAAAAACAATTATACAAATATAAAGTGTTCAGCAAAATTCACGATTTATAAAATTTTAAACAAAGATTCTCATCGTTCTTCCATATAATATCATTCTATTATCAGACTTTCATCATTCCTCTTGTACTTTTTAATAAATAAAAAAATTAAAATATAAAATTATTTTATATTTTTAATCAATCACTTTTTTAAATAAATTATATATTATAATTAAATAATAAACTTTTATTAGGTGACTAGTATAAAATTATTTTATGTTTTAATGCACTACCTTTTAACTCTTAAAAAAAAAAACATAGCAATATTATTACACCACGATTATTCAGAACAAATAAACTCTTGTTGTTATGGGGGTTAAATTGCAACAAAACAAATATGAGTTTCGGTGTGAAATTGTAACCCAACAAAACGAGGTTTGTGGAATAAGTCACAGTACAAGAATGTTTCTCATTTTTTATAAATATTATTGACGGTTTTAAGCATTTTACGACGACTTTTTTTACAATTAATGACGATTTTATTTCTCGCAATAGAACATAAAAATTCTAACATTAAAAAACTTCTAGCAACTTGTTGGTCCATAGTATAACTAATCATTAAATGCAGTTTTTCTTATTTACAAGAGTCTAAGCGGATAAAAAAAATCAATTAAACTATACTCCAAATCAAACCAAACTAAAAAAAATTTGAATATTTTTGGTTCGGTTCAAAAACTGAACCAAATCAATTAAAATCGAGATGGTTTGATTTATTTTTCGATTTTAGTTGTTAGGAATCGCAAACCAATGAACCGAACCGATGCCTATAGATACCTACTTAATATTTTATTTAACACATTATTAAGATCAAAATTTCTATTGGTCCAACACTTTTTTTTTACACTTTTTTTTTTAACAAAATATGTTAGTAAAATCAAACTCCAAACATAAAAAATAGAAACTATAAGCCATAAAAACGTACTCTCGTCAAACTGCTACTATGATTTTCTGTCATCACTGTTTCTCTCGCCGTCGTCATTCTTATAGGATATGGTTTCCTTATTTGTGTTCAAATTTTCTTCGTTAGTTTTTTTCTTTTTCTTTTTATTATCTTTTATGTTTCTTCTTCAACGAATCTTCTTCTAGTCTTATTATAAAATAGTTTTTATGTGTGTTTAATGTGTGAAACATATTAATTATGTGTATTGAAATCTTTTATTTTATTTTTGTCTTTTATTTGTTAATCTTTCAAATCTCTTCCCAACCTATTCGATAGTGAACTTATTTCATGACATATGAAAATTATGTCAATATTTCATATAGATGAAGAACAACTTGTAAGTTGTTTGAAAAGTATAATATAACAAAAAAATATGATAGCAAATAATACACTGATAAGTATAATATTTTAAAAAAAGTGTTGAAAACCGATCAACCAAACCAAACCAAACTGAACTAAACCAGTTAGTTTGGTTTGGTTCCATTTTTAAAAAATATTAAAAACCAAACCAAACCAAACCGATAGAGATATCATTGGTTCGCACAAATTTTTTTATCAAAAACCGATTCAAACCGAACCGATTACACCCCTATTTATTTACATTTGCTTGCGGCGGTCAAAAACCACTGCTAATGAAATCAATATTATTTTTATAATATCTGTAGTGGACATAATCCGTTACTTAATGATGCAAATTTTAAAAATAAATTTGTAGCAAAAAAGAATTTGTAGTAGACTAATAAATTTGTAATAAAATATACTCTCTAAACATATTTATAAACAATAAAAAAATTTAAATTTATTATATCATTAAGATATCTGATATAAAATAATAATTAGATATATTAATGATTCAATAAATTAAAAAAATACAAAGAATTTAATTGAAATACACTACAGTATAAAGAAGTTTTACAACGTCAGCTGTTAATTTGTTAAAAATATTTGACTTTTATTTTATTTTTTTAAAAAATATTATAATTAAATGGCTTTGATGTAGTAATAGTGTAAAAAAATTACACTGTAAACCCATTTATAAATGTGTTTAGAAGAAGATTTACTTAACTATTCACTTTGGAGGACACAAAATACCCTAATGTAAATTAAGAGTTTTACATTTATTTATTCCCTCTGTCTACATTTATTTATTCTTATTTCTCTCTATATTTATTTACTATCACTTTTCTATAAATTTTCCATACTACATTCTTCACAATTAGAAGGTTAATAAGTGAAAATAATCTAACTGTTGCAATTCATATCATAACTTGGGATTTTCTAACAAAACGATCTTGCAATTTAGGAAAGATTCTAAGTGTAAAGGGATTTTCAATTGTTTTATCAATCTATTGAACCGCATGTGAAGGATGAAGAGTGATTGATGAAGAGCTTGAGGAATTCCACAATGGAAAGATCAAGGAAGATCGATCGAAGAATAATGATGAACCTTTTGTTTAGATATTTAGGATTTTGAGTTTTTAATTTAGGGAATTTTAATTTTATAAATATATGGAAAAGACATGAGAGATGAGAAATCTTTATGAAACTTTACATGTCGCTATTATAATTAAAATAAGAATTTCAATAGATTTAACGGTTGCTCTAACTCCTATTAAACTCCTAATTTTTCGATTCTGACTTGTACTTCTCATATCCTCTCCTCTAAATTCTTGTGCTTCCAAATTACTTGTGCTTGTTTTCTTCTACTTAAACCCTATTCTCATACTTCTACCTCCTTTTTATAATTATAATAATAACCAAATCAAATCTTTGTCTTAATGGACTCAATTCTAGTTTCCTTTCTACAACTTCTAACACCAAAATAGACCCAAATAAATAACTCTATTAATCCATACTTATTTTTAATATTATTTTCAATAATATTTTAAGCAAAAATTAATTCATCACTAATTAATCTCA
The DNA here is from genome assembly GCA_021764765.1 of Vicia sativa. Lineage (NCBI taxonomy): Eukaryota > Viridiplantae > Streptophyta > Magnoliopsida > Fabales > Fabaceae > Vicia > Vicia sativa. The sequence goes on along the minus strand of CM038796.1, from coordinate 78,581,650 downwards.
ACTTCCGATGATCTACTTAAATAATTCGACTATAATTTAATTAAATAATTAATTAAATTTTCAGGCGTTACACTATGCCATTAAAAGTGAGCACATCATCAATTTTGAGTACAAATATATGAGAGATAATTCAATAGCCTTTGAATTTAAATCGATGACTAATTTTATGAGTGAACTTAACTACAGATACTAAAAATATAATTAAATCTTTAAAAATGAGTTCACAAAAAATTGTGGATTTACATATAAAGCAGTAGAGTGAAAATGTTTTGCTGAACATCACTATCAATGTATTTTTTTAAATATTATTTAACTCTTTGTTAGTCACCATTTCCATCAAAGTTTTCACTTACAACATGATTTGGACGGAAGAATTGCAAACTGGAGAGATTGCATCAACAAAAACAAAGGAGATATGACTAGAGAGATTGCATCACGATTTAAAGAGGTTCGGTCTATCATTTGGCCACTTTTTTCTCTAACATTTTTTTTTTAGAGTTTCACTAAAAAACGTTTTGAGGGTTTTGAACATGTCCACGAACATTATTATAACTAATGAGAGATTCTATAAAAGCGGATCCCTTAACCAAACAAAACTTTTGATGACTAAGTTCACAAACCAAATAAATTTTCTATTAGAACAATCTCAAGAATTAAATATATCAAACAAGATAATTTCATTTTTGATGAAAACACCCTAAGCACAAACATAAGTACAACCAAATTTTCACAAGTTCTTTTTACTCACAAGGGACTAATGCAATTTTAGTGAAAAATTATAAAAATGAGAAGAGAACATTAGAAAATAAGAAAAGTGTTGTAGAAATCTAAATTCTGGTGTGTTTTAAAATGAGAAAAAACCTCCTTTATATAGAAAAAACATAGCTCAAAAAGGAAACTGATTCATGGATTTTTTAATGGTCAATATCGATTATGCATATCACCTAATCGATTATGTAGTTTAAATATGGAAAAATTTATAATTCATTATCACTAATCGACTAGGAACCCTAATAATTGATTAGGAGACATTACAAAAGCGATAATAGATCAATCCTAATGTGCTAATCAATTATCTAGTGTAAACTGCACTCTTAAGATATTATTCAACCTAATAATCAACTACCTACTTACGTAAAATATTTTCCATTGATTTTATAAAAGTAACGAGGCTTCTAAAATATTTAAGTGTGTGTTAGTGAGTTGTCTTAGTATCTTAGAAGATAGTCTTAAACTTTTATAATACATTTATCACTCAATTACAAGACTAGGCAAACTTCAACACTTCCTCTATTTCTCAACCTTGGAGCTTTGTGATCCCTTGATAGATTCACCATGGATTCAACACTTCATCTCAGACATGACTTCTTTTATCTGGTGAGGCTTGATATGACTTTTTTGATCAATAACATCACCAAAGGTTACTCGATCATAGATCTTCAATGACTCCATTGAACACCAATTAACATAAGGTGTTGTTGACTTCAAAGCCACAAAGGATCATCTACAAATAAGTGTATATTCAAGCACATAATTTCATATTCTCCCATCATTTTGATGATGATAATACATCTGTCAAGGAGGTGGGAAAACAAGAAAATAATGGTAGAAAATTGTAGTGGTTAAATTCCCATTATCAAATATAGAGGGAGTGCACTACTTCCCCTAAGAGTATACTTCTCTCCCTTTGGCATTATTAGAAAGGCGAAAAATAAACACAAGGAAAACTCGCAGACCATGTATACCACATAGAGAAGGAGAAGAAGGAGAAGAAGAATAAGAAGAAGAAGAAGAAGAAGAAGTGGGGGAATGAGAAGAATTCAATATTAGTTACTTAGTTCTTATGAAAATAATTTCTTTAGGAATAAGTTTAATAAAAATATATGTGAGTTAATTTAATTAAGATAAATTTTCAATTATGCAATCCCTTGTTTATACATGATCTATTATGAAATGGTGCTTAACCTCAATGTGTTTAGTTCAAGAATGAATTACCGTATTTTTGTGAGGTTTATGGAAATAGTTTTATCGCATTTTATCAAGATAACAATAAGATTAACTTCGTAGTCAGTTAGCTGATGTTTCATCTTGATAATTTGCACGGAAAAGCTACCTGAAATAACATATTTTGCCTCACTTTTAGGATAATGACACACTTGCTTGTTTCTTATTATGCTAGAAGACAATTGAGTTACCTAGTAAGTGACAATATAACACCCAATGCCGAACAAGGCAACAATTGTTTGCACAAAATGTAACACTAGAGGCGCATCAGAATGAGAAGGAACTTGAGGTTGTGCATGGAAGGTACGTCATGATTAAAGGAATGATTATAATGATTGATATGTACTACATATATCAATAAGATGTAACTTCTTTTCGGTAGGCTAACCATAAGAACTCCATTGTTAATCGTTCTTGACTTGGAGTAGTATTACGATGAGGGACCTTTTGGGAAGTTTCCGAAAAATCATATGCATGAGGTCAAAGCATGCTAAAAGACCCATGTTAATTTGTGGGGTCAGGGGAGTTACAAATGGTGTAAGAGTCATACCTCTCCCAGTATGATGTGCTTCAAGGATAAACCATGCGGAAGTTGGTGGGTATGTAACACTTGAGGTCGAAGGGGGCAGGTAGTGGTTGCACTGCATATAACACCTGAGGCAGAATAGGGCTAAGAGTGGTCTCCAGATCGAAATGAGAGGGATCTTGAGGCTGTGCATGGAAGGGTGACGTGGTCCTTTTCCCAAATATCTTTTTGTCGTCTTAGTCAAAGTATTGTCATCATACATATAACATTCATGACATTCATACATAATAAGCATCATTCATGCATTTTTGCATTCCTCAAAATGTTTGCTTCCATATCACTGGCTTAAATCACACTTACTCATGTAGGTACGATTATATCCCCAGCAGATTATCCCCAAGCAGAGAAATGCATCTTTTCTCTACCATATCCCCCCAGTTGAGATCATTCCTCGTTTGGAACAAAATCTTGATTGACCGTTTATTTCCAGTTCATTCCTGGATAGAACCTCGTCTCTAACCAACAAAACAATAAGCAATAGCCTCGTCATCCGAGCCGCTTATTTCCTTTTCATCTTTAAACTTGTCATAAAACAATTGTTCTCCTCAACAAATTCAAATCATGACAGTTTAAAAATTTTCCACAGTTGTCTTTCTGTCTAAAAGAAAACCTGTGTCTTTCAGTCAAAATGTCCGCATCTTCTCGAGAGAGCGATCCCCGACAAGATTATAGCTTTGAAAATAGAAACTCATTTGAGATCATCTGTTATTCACAAAGCTGAATATTCAGTAGTATATCTCAAGATTTACCTTGTTATAGTTATCACTTCGCTGATAATTGGTAATATCTTCAGAACTCGTTTGAGATCTGTTTCCATTCTTTGTCTGTTATTCACAAGGCTGAATACTCAGTAATTTTCTTTCAAAGATTTACCTTGTTATAGTTATCACTTCACTGATAATTGGTAAAATCTTCGAGGCTCATTACCATAAACTATCACAAGGCTGATAATTGGTAATATCATCTTCACTTACCTTAAACATGTCACAAGGCTGACAGAAGGTAATCTTTTTGTTTCTCAAGACGAAACAGATATTCACATGTTTTGTGAATCTCTTTTTCCCCAGCAGGGACATATTGCATGTTTCCCAACAAACAGGATCCTCTTTTCTTAAACAGATCGAGGCATCCTCACAAATTTTTCCCCACCATGTCATTTCTTTGATATCCTTTGGGTGAAACTTTTTACAATCATTTTGCATCACACGCATTTTTTGGTATCTTAGGTAAAAAATTTGCGTATTCTGATATTTAAGTCTCTTTACACCTATCAAAACGAAGATCTTCATCTTCATATCTCAGGTTAAAGAAACTTAAATAGGGGCATCTGTCATACCCCAATTTTTGACCTAATATACCACCTTACATTTGCATCATTGCATCACTAACAGTTCAGAACAGAATTAATCGGGTGTAGCTTTCACAGGTCAAAATTAGGGTTTCATCAAATTTTCATCTGATTCAAGAGGCAACCAATTAGGGTTTGAGTTTTACTCACTTTATTTGATCTATCTTGATCAAATCATCAGCCTCTGATTCTCAGATATCCAATTTTTTTCATTGATCTATCAAGGATCGACCAATTAGGGTTTTGATCGAGCATGAGTAATCTCTGATTTTCTGATCAATGGATGACTTTTTTGATTGGAGATTGATCTTCATATCTTAGATACAATATGTTAACCTAATTTCTGGATTCAAAACATCACAGAAGTTCACAGGATTCATCAGTCAATTTTTGAAACATCTGATGAAATTTCATCTGCACAGAAAAGTCAAACTTTGACTTTTGGTCAACTTTTTCAAAACAAAACTTTTTCAATCATCAAAATACTTCAAATGATCCATCATGATCATAAAAAATCAAGAAATTTGGAAAAGTCAACAAAAAGTCAAAATTTTCAACACTTAGAAAAATTTTCAAGTGTTAAAATTTTGTACTTTTTCCAAACTTCATGGCATTTTTTCACATAGTTCCACTTTGAATTGGAAAAAACTCAAAACATGAAAGTTGTAGCCCTTGAAACAAGATTTCCAAAATGTCCAAGAACTCTCAAATCCATGGAGTCTAGCTATACTTTTGAATTTGAAACTTAGAGCTCCAAAATCCATAATTTTCAAGTTCAAAGTTCAAAATTATAGGTCATTTTGCATTTTTCTTTCTTTCTAGAAGCATGCCACCTTGCCAATTGAGATAGGACTGATAAAGATCAGAGGAAGGGTAATTATAGCAAGATAAGATCAAGGTAAGAACTAACCATGGTTAAAAGGAAGTTTCCTTTTGCATTTAATGCAAAAATGACTTCCGTGCTCTCTAAGGCAAGTTTGAATTACCAAAGCCAATTCTTTGTACTTACCATTCAGAACTCATGGCCTATAAATAGAGGTCTTGTTTACCATTCAAACTACACCAAAGTAATGCAAAGACATGCTTTCTCTCTTCTTTCTTAAAAATCAAGAAACATAGTGCATTTTGAGAAATCTTGTGATTTTGAAAACTAGTGAAAAATCTTGAGTAATTTGGTGTCTAACATGTTCTAATACCAACATGAAACTTGTTTGAAACATAAAATCAACACTAACTAAACTGAAAAACAGATTTTGCATTCTATGCACATAAGCTTGCCAAAACTGCCTTAGGATTCGAATTCATAGCTTGGCTCGAGCAACTTGAGTTTTAACCATCCAAACATCATCAACATACATCATAGACATGATGCAGACCCTTAGCAACAATCTGTAACAGCTCTAACATTGATTTCAAGTTTCAGTTTGAACTATATGCAGGTCGACTTGGGTAGAATGATTCAAGCAAGCTCATGAAGTGCAGACCATTCATACACCTTCCATAGAGGCCGTTGGTTCTCAAGCAATCATAAAACTCAACTGGAAACACTCCTTCATCGAATTCGATTCCAGCTTCAACAGGTAAGGAACTCAAACTCGAACTCTATGATTCTTTGATTCAAATGAAAAAAACTCATGGCCGTTTTGTTTCTGCACCATCCACGATCATTAACCCTCAATCAATTGAACAATTCATCAAACATACACAATTTCAATTAGATTTTTCAGTTCTAGGGTTCTTCAAAAATTTAATTTTGTTTAACTGAAAATAAATGGAATTAACCACTACCGTCATGTTCCTTGTTAAAATTCGTGCTAGTTTGATGTTTACGTCATTCATTTTCATTGAGAAACAAGAAATCTATGGCTGGTTGAAGGATTGAGGAAGACGAAGATGGAGTTCGCGCGTGTTTTCAAAATTCAAATAAAAGTTTGTAATATATTTAACTGATTTGGCATAAGTTAATGGATGTATCACCGCCCCAGCGGTTGCCAGCTCACTCTTAAAACTCTCTTGCCACGCCTTGCCCAATGGTCCCGGGTTCGAGTAGCCTTGAGACCATTTTTGCCAAACTTTTTGTTTTTCTCTTCATATTTTTTTCAAACTTTGACTTCTTCAAAACCCAATCAAAACTCCTCATTTTGAGGTGATTTTTTGTACACTTGTCAATTAATGTATCTATTTTGTGATAGTGCAAAAAAATTTCAGAAAAACTTTCATCCGATTATATTTTGATCGAGCCGAAAACGACACTTTGAGCACTTTTCAAAACACCTTTAAAGGTTATTTTTTTTCAAACTTTCGAAGCCCGATTCTTTTCAAAACTGTTCATAAGTAAATTTCACTTTTCAAAAACACTTTCAAGTAACATTTTTCAAACTTTTCATCAAAACTTGCATCTTTTTCCATGATCAATCCTATTAAACGATAAAACCGAATTCGTTTTTTCTCGAATATCTTAACCGATCATGGGCCTCCCTTACGGTGTAAGTCCCAACATTCTTTATGTACATACATATTTCCTTTGTACATATCCAATTCTTTTCATGAACACAACAATTTTACCTGTACATAATACAAATACCTTTGTAAATACTCAAGTACAGACAAACTTCGTCCGTTTGTTTTCATTTCACTTGTGTATACACTGAATACCATTGGTATTAAAAGGAGCATTATTCCCGGTGAAACTGCTTTTAAGCCAATGGGCCACCCTTATGGTGTAAGTCCTAACCCTCCTATGTACATCCACATCTCCTGTACATAAATACTCGTTCGTGTACATACTTACTTCCTTTTACACATTTCAAACTTGTAAATAATCAAGTTGCGCTCGTTTTAAACGTTCGTTTCACATACACTTGTTTATATTTCCCTCATAAAATCTTATACATAAACATCATGCATTGTTTATATTTCCTTCATAAACTCCTGTGAATACATATCACACACACACACACACTTGTTTATACAACTGCCTAGTTATAACATAACAACTAGTCTAACCAATAGGTTCCCCACAGTTTAGCCTCCGCTTGGGCTTTATACAAGATAACTCTCCCCACAGAGTTAGCCTCCTCTTAGGCTTCATATAAGAAAACTCATTCATCTGAGTTTAGCCTCCGCTTAGGCTTCATATAAGACAACGCTCCCCTGTTGAGTCAGCCTCCTCTTGGGCTTCGTTCAAAAGAACTCCTCATTGAGTTTAGCCTTCTCTTGGGCATCATACAATGAAAGAGACCATAAAATCTCTTAACAGCCTCCTATTGGGCTTCCAATATAAAGAATCACCCGCGTTAGGATAGAACCCAGAGAGTATAATTTCCCGGTGAAATTGCTCTTAATTCCAAAAGGATGGTTTCCCGGTGAAATCCCTTTTAAAGACAAAGCCAGCCATACCCTATAGCTTCGTCTTGAGCTTCATACAAGGACCCTCGATGACCCTCGATGACCCTCGGAATGCCTCCTCTTGGGCTTACAATACAAGGACCCATGGGCTTCTTAAAAGCATCCCTTTAATCCAATCAATTTCTCCTAAAGATTTAGACATCAATCATCTCTATGGAAGAAGTATCTCATCTATCACATCACATACAATCAAAAACTTTTCAAACTTTTTCAAACTATTTTCAAACAAAACATCTCTTAATCGTAAGTGGTAACGCTTGTACACTCAAGCAAAACACCCAATGCTTACAATTAAAAGATTCAGTCATTTTTCAAACATCTTTCTTAAACATGTAAGTGGTAACGCTTGTACACTCAAGCAAAACACCTATAACTTACGATGAAAGATTTCAATCAAACTTTTCAAAATATATGTGAGGAAATAGATTAGATACATTTTTCATTAAGATGACATTTGTCTGTGTCTCTTACTAACATTCCGTTGCTTCCACTAGCATAAGTGGGAACTACGATTGCTCTGACTTTCTCAACATCCTTTTGAGAATACGTAGGCACAAGGTCTCATCCTTGGCGAGCAAAATTTCTTTCTCCCTCAAACCAAACAAACCATAGAACCCTTTAGATCCGAGCTACAAATGCTCTGATTCCCAATAAGGGATATGTATGCAGAAGATCCAAAGATCTTTGCAAGCACAATAATAACAAACACTAGGATCCCACATAATCTATCCTTCTTAAAATCCCAAAGGAGAAACTTTCCCAATCATAGAAATAGCAATTAAAACACACAAACATATCAAACGTATTCATATATAAAGCTATAGATAACTATATATATTTAGGGTGCTCCATCTATTCCCTTTATATAACAAACCCCCTTACCCAGAATACTCCCCAATGCGTTGCGTCTAGTTTGCGCTAGTCGTTACGCATATCATAATCAATTAAGGGTAGTAACAACTTTCCCCTTTTTCATAATCATTAAATCATCTTTTCTTGTGTTGAAAATAATAAAGCTTGATGCTCGCGGAATCTTTATAAACAATCAAAAGAGTAAATCGTTTCGGGCCAGAGAATCTGAATTCATATTCGATTCCCTAGCGCGTCACTTTTTAACGCGAACAGGAAAAATGGCGACTCTGCTGGGGAGTACGTCAAAATTTTGATTTTCAAAAAATGTGACTCTGCCAAAGAGCACCAAGCTTTTTTGTTTTTAAAAAGAAAAAAAGAGGGGTTAAGCTTTCATATCTGCATATGTTTGTTTTTCTTTATTGTGTGTTTTCGCGATTTCATTTGATGGAAAGAAACCCTAACCTGGATTTAAGAAACATTTTAAGATCTAGGTGGGGGTATAGTCTTATTAACTTGTGAGAAGTCTCAGTACTTACGGAGTTAATTTCAGATCCCTCTCTCAGTGGAGGTTATCTTGGGAGTATTTGTGTTTAGCAAGTATTTGCAAAGACATTTTTCTTTCAAGAGAACTTACGAAGCTGAGTGGCTGTAGAACACATAACCCATCCTGGCCATTTAGGATGTAGTGCAGAAATTATTCGGGCGTAAGCTTAGAATAATTGTCATGCGAGACTACGATCAGGCGAGTTTCTCTTGAAAAATATTATTGGACCATCGAGTATTCAACAAATCCGATAATATTTCAAAGAGAAGTGTTGAGCCTGTATTATCAGTAGAACCCGTTTCACAGATGAATAAGCCCATAGAACTTACCCACGTTTGATTCTTATCGTTGGCCTCATGCTCGTGACTTCGAACGCTTGACCGTGTGTATAACTACTAACCATGTTTGTAGCATTCATGCATTCATTCAAAAAAAAAAACTTCATTTCTCTTCCCATTTCCAAAGAATTTAGAGATTTTTCTTTGTAAATGTTCTAGGTTAGAGTGATGGACGTCAGAGGAAGATTCACCAAGAGATACAGTTTTAGAATTCCTGATGTAGGAAAGTTGAAAGAGTTAGCATCCTTGGTAGAAGATCCCTCGGATTTCAGAAAACGCTATGGAACTCTCTTAACTATTCTGAACACTAACGTTGATGAAGGACTTCTCAAAACCTTCGTTCAGTTTTACGATCCAGTCTATCGCTGTTTCACATTCCCTGACTATCAGTTGATGCCTACTTTGGAAGAGTACGCACACATACTAGGTATCTCAGTATTAGACAAAGTGTCCTTCAATGGTTTGGAAGCCATTCCTAAGTCACCAGGCATTGCAACAATGACTCATTTAAAGAAATCTGAGATAGACAAAAACCTAACTACCAGAGGAAAACTCTTAGGACTGACTTCAAAGTTCCTAATGGAGAAGGCTCTTAAATTCTCTGAGGCCGGTAGTATGGTAGCCTTTGAAGCTATTTTAGCTTTACTCCTCTATGGATTGGTGTTGTTTTCCAACGTCCCAAATTTCGTTGATATCAACGCCATAAGGATCTTTCTGATTGGAAATCCCGTTCCCACTCTGCTTGGTGACACGTACTTCTCCATTCACCATAGGAATCGTCAAGGGGATGGAACTATCGTGTGTTGCGTACCTCTATTTTTTAAATGCATTGTCTCACACCTGCCTTAATCTCCTATCTTTCGCGAAAACAAAGACGATTGGCATTGGTCAAGAAGGCTCATGTCTCTTACAAACGACGATATCCATTGGTATACCTTGGCAGACAATGAGATGGAAATCATTGAGAGCTGTGGAGAATTTGCCAACGTACCTCTCATCAGTGCAAAAGGAGGAATCAACTACAACCCATTCTTGGCGAGACGTCAACTCGGGTATGCAAACTCTAGTAAACCTCTTGGTTTTACAGTAGAGAGTTACTTCTATCATGAAGGGGAGGATTCTCAAGGTTTGAAAGCCAGAATGATCAGAGCTTGGCATCACATCCGGAGGAAGGAAAAAGGGAAAGCAAAGAATTGTGTGGCCATAGAAATCTAGACTTCTTGGGTGAAGAAAAGAGCAAAGGAATTTCGAATGCCTTATGCTTATGAAGAACCCATGTTCTCAACAGCTTCCAAATCAACAATTTTTCCCGTCGAGACTATGGGAGAATACCAAGAAGCTTTGGCCAAGATGAGGCTTGAGAAAGAAGATTTGGAAAACAAGTTTCTTAAGACTGATCTCGAGAATGGGAAGCTCAAGAAGCAAGTCAAAGATCATGAAAAGACGCTCTACTTCCAAGATGAATGGCTCATGGAGAAAGATGAGAAGATTCGTCAGAAGGATAACGCGATCAAAAGATACATCAAAGAAAGGAAAAGAAAGCTTGAGGAAATGACAACCAGCGATCCTGCTCCCGACGAGTGGAAGAAAGTCATTAGCAAGCTAAAAGCCGAGAAAGTTGAACTAAAAGCTCACTATGGGAAGGAAATCCTGAAGTTGAAGCTACATCAAGCCTTTGGATCTTCATCCGACGAGGACGATTAATTAGTTTAGATTGTAATTTTTTTTATCATTTATTTTACCATTTGTGTGAGCAATGCTAAAAAAACAAAATTGTTGTAATCTCCTTTCAGTAATTAATAAAATGTGTGTTTTCCATCCCAATATTTGCCAGAAATTTCTCTTTTAGCGTAAATTCTTTGGAAATCTTTCTTTACATTCATAATCATGCATCATACTTTGCATATTGAGTCTATTGTCTAGAGTTTGATCTTTTGGAACTTCTTCAACAGAAAGGAAAAGATCGTCAAGCTGTCGCGTCTTAGAGTTTCTCGACCACGTCCACAGCCTACTCGAACATACAATACACGTTCAAAAAGAAGGAAAATAATGGAAGGATTTGAGCAAGAAAATGTTGAGCTTCGTAGCACAGTGACAACACTACAAGAAGAAGTGGAGAGACTCACTTCTTTGGTCAATTCATTGAAGCATAAAGTCGCAGTTTACATCGAGCAGTCAAAATCAGCAGCGATTTGAAGACACTACTACTCCGTTTCAACTGTTGCACCGAGTTCACCCTTCAGTATGCAAGAAGGCTATCCATGGGGCATGCCTTTCAACTTTGGCATCGGATTTCGCCAACCGACTTCTCAAGTACAAACAACCACGCTTGAAATACCTGCTTTGCAGCAAAATCAACACTTACTCCGCAACGTGGAGTAACTCTTCCGCAAGTAACAATGACGGTTTCTCAACCGATCATGACAAACTCAGCTTCTGTAGTACACACTATTGCAGACGAAGAAGTTCACCATATTCCAGGCGACAACACGAATACTCGTGGTTCTATGGAGAATCTCCAGGAACAACTCCTCAAAATGTAGCTTGAAATTAAAACGATCCGTGGAAAAGAATTGTTTGGGAAAAACGCCCAGGATCTTTGCTTAGTTCCTCGCGTAAGGATACAAAATTCAAAGTCCGACTTTGAAAAGTACAAAAAACTCCGTCCACAAAGTCATCTCACGATGTATGCCGGAAAATGTCTACGACACAGCGATCACCGTTGTTAATCCACTACTTCCAAGATAGTCTCACGGTGCCGCGAAGTGGTACATGGGTTAGACAGTAAAGTATCCAAACATTCAATGACATAGGTGAAGCCTTTGTACAGAAATATAAATTCAACCTGGATATGGCTCCCGATCGGGATCAACTCCGCTCCATGTCTCAAAAAGAAAGAGAGACATTCAAAGAATACGCTCAACGATGGAGGGAAATTGCTGCCCAAGTCAACCCACCATTAGAAGAGAAGGAGATGACTAAGGTTTTCCTAAACACTCTCGGTCCATTTTACCACGAACGAATGATCGCTAGCGCTCCTGGAGATTTCACCGAGATGGTAAGCATGGGAATGCGGTTAGAAGAAGGAGTTCGAACAGGACGCCTGACCAGAGAAATAGGATCTTCTAGTGGAACTAGAAAGGTTGGGACCAATTTTCCAAAGAAAAAGAACATGACATATGAATGGTATCCCGAGGGAAACCGCGAAAAAATGTCAGTTAACAGCGACAGGTAGCTGCCATAACGCCCGCTGTTAACACAAGTCAAAACACAGGAATTGCCCCGCAGTTCCAGCAAACTCAACAAACTCAACAGCCTCGTCAACAGGCTCAGCAGTTTAACAATCAAAACCGTGCGCCTCGGGTCTCGCAATTTGACCCAATTCCAATGACGTACACAGAACTATACCCTGCATTAATAGAAAGGAATCTGGTAAAGACAAGGTCACCACCTCCGGTCCCAGAAAAATTGCCATGGTGGTACAAAGCGGATGTATCTTGCCCTTTTCACCAAGGGGCACTAGGCCATGATCTTGAGCATTGCATAGCGTTAAAAGCAGAAGTGCAGAGATTAGTGAAATCTAATCTTTTTCCTTTAGAAATACAAATCCCAACGTGCAAGCAAATCCACTTCCTAGTCATAGTGGACATGCCGTGAGTTTGATACTAAGAAATGCAGATAGGTATCTTGTCACAGACGTGAATCTGATCAGAGGAAACTTGGTACATCTCCATGATACGTACAGTACAATGGGTGTCTTCACTAAACACGATTACGCAGCTTGCAACATCCGCTTCAAGGATATTCGAGGGTGTCCAACCATAAGAGCAGACATTCAACGATTGTTAGACATTGGTGACATATAGATCTACAGAAACAGAGATGACTATGACGTGAATACAATAGGGCATTTTCCGCATGAGCTTTTAGTCTCAGATATCAACTCAGAAAATCCCGAAGTAAACGTTATCATCCCCTGTTTCAATGTACCCAAGCATGTGGAGATTGAATATAACGGTTCCAGCATTCCAAGGTCTCCTTTGGTGATTTGCTTACCCGGTCCTGTTCCATACAGTTCTAGCAAAGCAATTCCTTATCAATACAATGCAACTGTGATAGAGGATGCAAAAGAGAAACCTATGCCAACTCTTCCAGCTAATGTCCACATAACTGAGATAGGACGAGTAAAACAAAGTGGACGAGTACACACTCCATTGCCACCAAGACCAGCTGCCGTTCCTGTTGTTAGACAACATCTAGTTAACATATCTCCCGAGAATCCCACAAAGATTCCCAATGGTAATCCAAGCACAAATGTTGGTCTTCCTGATAGAACCAACGTCAACACAGATTTTGATGAGATACTAAAGTTAATCAAGAAGAGCGAATACCGAGTCGTGGATCAGCTGATGCAGACTCCCTCCAAGATTTCTATACTATCTCTACTCCTGAACTCCGAAGCTCACCGAGAAGTGTCATACCCCAAATTTTGACCTAATATACCACCTTACATTTTGCATCATTGCATAACTAACAGCTCAGACAACATTAATCGGGTGTGGATTTCACAGGTCAAAATTAGGGTTTCATCAGATTTTCATCTGATTCAAGAGAAAACCAATTAGGGTTTGAGTTTTTCTCACCTCATTTGATCTATCTTGATCAAATCATCAACCTCTGATCATCAGATATCCATTTCTCTCACAGATCAATCAAGGATCGACCAATTAGGGTTTTGATCGGGCATGAGAATTCTCTGACTTTTTGAACAAGAAATGACTTTTTTGGATAGAGATTGGTCATTATATCTTAGATACAACATATTGACCTAATTTCTGGAGTCAAAACATCACAGAAGTTCACAGACTTTATTAGTCAATTTATGAAACATCTAATGAATTTTCATCTGCACAGAAAAGTCAAACTTTGACTTTTGGTCAATTTTTTTAAAACAAAACTTTTTCCATCATCAAAATACTTTAAATGATCCATCATGATCATAAAAAATCAAAGAATTTGGAAAAGTCAACAAAAAGTCAAAAGTTTTCATACTTAGAAAAATTTCTAAGTGTTGAAATTTCTTATTTTTTCCAAACTTCATGCCATTTTTTCACCTAGTTCCAATTTGAATTTGAAAAAACTCAAAACATGAAAGTTGTAGCTTGTGAAACAAGCTTTCCAAAATGTCCAAGAACTCTCAAATCCATGGAGTCTAGCTATACCTTTGAAATTGAAACATAAGGCTCCATGAAACTTGATTTTTTCAAAGTTCACAACTTCAATTATAGGTCATTTTGAGTTTTCTTCATTTAGAAGCAATCCAACCATGCCAAATGGATGATTGAGCTGATAAATATTAGCTAGAGGTAATAATTGAGAGGATTGGATCAAATTGTCTTTCTTACCCCTTAAGCTATCTTTGAATCACCAAAAGCTTGTACCTCTTTGCCTAACATTTCAGAACTTGTTGCCTATAAATAGCTCACATTTCAAGTCCAAAACCACACCAAAGCATCACAAATCCATGCTTTCATTCTTCTTTCTTGAAATTTACAAAACATAGTGCAAATTGGAGAATTCTTGCATTTTTGAAAAACAGTTGAAAACATGTTAAAATTTGGTGTCTAACATGTTTCAATATCACTATCAAACTTGTTCAATACTTAAAATCAACATAAACTAGGCTAGAAATCAGAAATACACTTCATGTTTCCAAAACTTGCAAAACTGCCATAGCCATCGAATTTGGAGTTTGGTGTGAGCAACTTGAGTTCTGATCATTTGAACACCATCACCATACATCATATGAATGATCCAGACCCTTAGCAACAAGCTGTAACTGCTTTAACCTCGATTTCCAGTTTGTATTTTGAGCTTGTGCAGGTTGACTTGGGTAGAGTGATCCAGAGGAATTCATGATGTGCAGACCATTCACATAGCTTCCATAATAGCCGTTGGTGCTCAAGCAATCATAAAACAACAACTGGAAGCACTTAAATCCAGTTTTCGATCCTCACTTTACCAGGTTAGAACACGAACTGTGATATCCATTTTCTTTGAACTAAAACGAAAAAGCTCACGGCCATTTTGTTTCTGCACTCCTAACGATCAATAGCCCTCAAAAAAATCCAAGAATCATCAAACATACATCATTTAATTTGAATTTTTCAGTTTAGGGTTCATAGTGTTCTTCGAAACCTAAATCGCTCTGGGCTTAAAATAAATACAATTAACAAGTACCATCGTGTTCGTGATGAAAAACCGGGCAAGTTTCGTTTTTACATCATTGAATTTAGTTGGGAAACGAAGATTGTAGCTGGAGTTGAGGAATCTGAAGATCAAAACGAAGAAACCAGGATGCGCGCGTGTTCTTCATGGTTTTCAAATTTGAAATTTTAAAATTTCCAATCCCTCATTTACACGTGTTCTAGTCCACTAAACACCAAGCCGCGTTTGGCTCAGTGGTAGCCTCCTTGCTCTTAGTCTTCTCTGACACGTGTCCCACCCTTTGGTCATGGGTTCAATCCCTCTCAAGACCATTCTTTTTTTTCAAACTTTCTAATTTTTCATGTTTTTTTACAAAACTTTCACAAATTTTTTGACCAATCAAAACTTCTCATTTTGAGATGATTTTTTAAACACTTGTCAATAAATACATCTATTTTATGATAGTGCAAAAATTTTCAGAAAAAAACTTTCATCTAATCATATTTTAATCGAGCCGAAAACGACGTTCTGAGCACTTTTTCAAACCTCCTTTTTAGGTGAAATTTTCAAGATTTCGACTTCCGATTTTTTTCAAAACTTCTCATAAATGAACCTCACATTTCAAAACATTTTCAAAAATAATTTTTCAAAACATTTCATCAAACTTACATCTTTTACCACGATCGATCCGATTTAAACGATAAAAATCAAATTCGTTTTCTCTCGAATTTCTCAATCGATCATGGGCCACCCTTATGGTGTAAGTCCCAATCCTTTTTGTACATATTTAGTTTTACTTGTACATACTCAAATCATCATTGTCAACATTCAAACATAAACAAATTTCGTTCGTTTGTTTTCATTCGTTTGTTTATACACCGATACCATTGGTATTGAAAGGAGCATTATTCCCTGTGAAACTGCTTTCAAATCAATGGGCCTCCCTCACGGTGTAAGTCCCATAACATTCTTTTATGTACATAATATTTCTTTGTACATATCAAACTCTCTTCAAATACATACAAATTTTCATCTGTACATAACACAGATACATTTATACTCAAGTACTGACAAACATCTATCGTTTGTTTTCATTTCACTTGTGTATACACCAACCAATATTCTTTATGTACATACGTACCTTTTCCTTGTACATATCAAATTCTTTTCATACAAATATTTGTCTGTACATAACTGATACTTTTCACGATAAAATTGATCGTTCGTTTCCGTTTCATCACATCATTCAACTAATTGCCATTGGTATTGAAAGGAGCATTATTCCTGAAACGCTTTCAAACCAATGGGCCTCCCTATGGTGTAAGTCCCAACCCTCCTATGTACATCCATTTTTGTCTACATATAAATTCGTGTACATATTCACTTCCTTGTACACAATTCAAACTTGTAAATAATCAAGTTACGCTCGTTTTAAACGTTCGTTTCACAGACACTTGTTTATATTTCATAAACTTCTGTAAATGAACATCATTGCATTGTTTATATTTCCTTCATAAACTTCTGTGAATACATATCACACACACACACACACACACACACCTGTTTATACAAATTGTCTAATTATAACATAACAATTAGACTAATCAATAGGTTCCCCAGATAGCCTCCTTGGGCTTCATACAAGACAATTCATCACCAGCATGAGTTAGCCTCCGCTTGGGCTTCATACAAGACAACTCATTCCTAGTTGAGTTTAGCCTTCTCTTGGGCTTTTTACAAAGAAACTCTCCCCACAGAGTTTAGCCTCCGCTTAGGCTTCATATAAGACAAACACTCCCCTGTTGAGTCAGCCTCCTCTTGGGCTTTGTTCAAAAGAACTCCTCATTGAGTTTAGCCTTCTCTTGGGCATCATACAATGAAAGAGATAGGAAATCTCTTAACAGCCTCCTATTGGGCTTCCAATACAAAGAATCACCCGCGCTAAGATAGAACCCTGAAAGGATGGTTTCCCGGTGAAATCACTTTCAAATCCCCAGAGAGTAAAATTTCCCGGTGAAATTGCTCTTATTCAAAAAAGGATGGTTTCTCGGTGAAATCCCTTTTAACACAAAGCTAGCCATACCCTATAGCTTCCTCTTGAGCTTCATACAAGGACCCTCGATGACCCTCGATGACCCTCGGAATGCCTCCTCTTGGGCTAACAATACAAGGACCCATGGGCTTCTTAAAAGCATCCCTTTAATCCAATAAATTTCTCCTTGAGATTTAGACATCTATCATCTCTATGGAAGAAGTATCTCATCTATCACATCACATACAGTCAAAACTTTTCAAAAACTTTTCAAACTCTTTTCAAACAAAAACATCTCTTAACAGTAAGTGGTAATGCTTGTATACTCAAGCAAAACACCCAATGCTTACAGTTAAAAGATTCAATCATCTTTTTTCAAACATCTTTCTTAAACATGTAAGTGGTAACGCTTGTACACTCAAGCAAAACACCTAATACTTACGATGAAAGATTTCAATCATCAAACTTTTCAAAATGTATGTGATGACATAGATTAGATACATTTTTCATTAAGATGACATTTGTCATCTCTTACTAACATCCGTTGCTTTCCACTAGAATAAGTGGGAACTACGATTGCTCTGATTTTCTCAACATCCTTTTGAGAATACGTAGGCACAAGGTCTCATCCTTGTCGAGCAAATTTCTATCTCCCTCAGACCAACAAACCATAGATCCCTGTAGATCCGAGCTACAAATCATCTGATTCCCACTAGGGGATATGTATGCAGAAGATCCACAGATCTTTGCGAGCACAATAATAACAAACATTAGGATCCCACATAATCTACTGTTTTCTTAAAAATCCCAAAGGAGAAACTTTCCCAATCATAGAAATAGCAATTAAAACACACAAACATATCAAATATATTCATATATAAAGCTATAGATAACTATATATATTTAGGGTGCTACATCTATTCCCTTCATATAACAATCCCCCTTACTCAGAATCTCCCCAATGCGTTGCGTCTAGTTTGCGCTAGTCGTTACGCATACCAATATCAATTGAGGGTATTTCAGCTTTCCCCTTTTTCATAATCATTAAATCATCTTTCTTGTGTTGAAAATAATAAAGCTTGATGCTCGCGGCATCTTTATAAACAAATCAAAAGATTAAATCGTTTCGAGCCGCAGAACTCACGTTCGCATCCTCTAGCGCGTCACCTTTTAACGCGAACAGGAAAAATGGAGACTCTGCTGGGGACCGCTGAAAATTTTGATTTTTCAAAAAAAGAAAACGCGTTACTCTGCCCGAGAGCACCAAGCTTTTTTTTTTTCAAAAAGAAAAGAAAGGGGATAAGCTTTTATGTTTTGCATATATCTATTTTTCTTTATTGTGTGTTTTCGCGATTTCATCTGATGGAAAAAAATCCTAACCCGGATTTAAGAAACATTTTAAGATCTAGGTGGAGGTATTAATCGTAAAGTTCAATGCTTACGAAGTTAATATCTCCGGTGGAGGTTGTCTTGGGGTATTGTGTTTAGCAAGTAATTGCGAAGACGCTTTTGGGAACTTAAGAAGTGGGTTGGAACACATAAACCATCCCCATTAGGATGTAGTGATTATTCGTTGAGTAATTGTCATGCGATACTACGATCAAAGAGTTTCTCTTGAAAATATTATTGGACCATCGGTATTCAACAAATCGATAATATTTCAAAGAGGAGTTGAGCTGTATTATCAGTAGAACCCGTTTCACAGATGAATAAGCCCTTAGAACTTAACCACGTTGATTCTTATCGTTGGCTTCATGCTCGTGACTTCGAATGCTTGCCCGTGTGTATAACTACTAACCGTGTTTACCGCATTCATGCATTCATTCATTCATAAAAACAAAAAAAACTTCATTTCTCTTCCCATTTCCAAAGAATTTAGAGATTTTTCTTTGTAAAATATTTTAGGTTAGAGTGATGGACGTCAGAGGAAGATTCACCAAAAGATACAATTTTAGAATTCCTGACGTAGGAAAGTTGAAAGAGTTAGCATCCTTGGTAGAAGATCCCTCGGATTTCAGAAAACGCTATGGAACTCTTTTAACTCTTTTGAACGCTAACGTTGATGAAGGACTTCTCAAAACTTTCGTTCAGTTCTACGATCCTCTATCATTTTCACTTTCCCTGATTATCAGTTGATGCCTACTTTGGAAGAGTATGCGCATATCCTAGGTATCTCAGTATCAGACAAAGTGCCTTTCAATGGTTTGGAAGCCATTCCTAAGTCACCAGTCATTGCAACGATGACTCACATAAAGAAATCTGAGATAGACAAAAACCTAACTACCAGAGGAAAACTCTTAGGACTGACTTCAAAGTTCCTAATGGAGAAGGCTCTCAAATTCTCTGAAGTTGGTAGTATGGTAGCCTTTGAAGCTATTTTAGCTTTACTCCTCTACGGATTGGTGTTGTTTCCCAACGTCCCAAATTTCGTTGATATTAACGCCATAAGGATCTTTCTGATTGGAAATCCCGTTCCCACTCTGCTCGGAGATACGTACGTCTCTATTCATCATAGGAATCGTCAAGGAGACGGAACTATCGTGTGTTGTGTACCTCTATTTTTCAAATGGATTACCTCGCACTTGCCTAAATCTCCTATCTTCCGCGAAAACAAAGACGAGTGGCATTGGTCAAGAAGGATCATGTCTCTTACAAACGACGATATCCATTGGTATACCTTGGCAGACAATGAGATGGAAATCATTGAGAGCTGTGGAGAATTTGCCAACGTACCTCTCATTGGTACAAAAGGGGGAATCAACTACAACCCATTTCTAGCGAGACGTCAGCTCGGATACGCAAATTCTGGTAAACCTTTGGTTTTACAGTAGAAAGCTACTTCTATCATGAAGGAGAGGATTCCCAGGGGTTGAAAGCTAAGATGATCAAAGCTTGGCATCACATCCGAAGGAAAGAAAAAGGGAAAGCAAAGAATTGTGTAGCCATGGAAACCTACACTTCTTGGGTAAAGAAAAGAGCGAAGAATTTGAATGCCTTACGCTTATGAGGATCCCATGTTCTCAATCACCTCCAAATCAACAAATTTTCCCGTCAAGCTGTGGAGAATACCAAGAAGCCTTGACCAAAATAAGGTTTGAGAAACTTTGGAAACAAATTCCTTAAGGCTAACCTTGAGAATGAAAACTCAAGAAGCAAGTAAAAGATCATGAAAAGCGCTACTTCCGGATGAATGGCTCATGGAGAAAGATGAGAAGATTCGCGAAGGATAACGCAATCCGAGATACGTCAAAGAAAGGAAAAGCTTGAAATGACAACCAGCGATCCGCTCCCAACGAGTGGAAGAGAGTCATTAGCAAGCTAAAAGCCGAGAAAGCCGAACTAAAAGCTCACTATGGGAAAATCCGGAAGCCATCAAGCCTTTGGATCGTCATCCGACGAAGACGTTTAATTAGTTCAATTTAGTTTGTAATTTTTATCATTTATTTTATCATTTGTGTGAGCAATGGTCCAACAAAAAAAAATTGTTGTAATCTTCTTTCAATAATTAATAAAATTCGTGTTTTCCATCCAAATATTTGCCAGAAATATCTCTTTTAGCATTAAATTCTTTGGAAACTTCTTCTCTTTACAATCATATTCATGCATCATACTTTGCATTTAAGTCTATTGTTTAGAGTCTGACACTTTACCAGTTTCATACTTTACCAGCTTGAAAAGCTTAAACAGTTCGAACAGATAGAAAGATCGTCAAGCTGTCACATCTTAGAGTTTCTCGACCGCGTCCACAGCCAACTCGAACGTACGATACTAGATCAAAAAGAAGAAAAGTAATGGAGAACTTTGAGCAAGATAACGTAGAACTTCGTAGTACAGTAACGACGCTACAAGAAGAAGTGGAGAGACTCACATCTTTGGTCAAATCACTTGCCACAGCGCAAAGTCAACAAGCAGCATCGAGCAGTCAAAACCAAGCAGCAACTTCAAAAGACACTACTACTCCTGTCTCAACTGCCGCAGCTAGTAGCTCGCTCTTCAGTATGCCAGAAGGCTATCCATGGGGCATGCCTTTTAACTTCGGCATCGGAGTTCGCCAACCGACTTCTCAAACAACCTCGCTTGAAATACCTAATTTGCAACAAAACTCTGCTCCGCAACGTGGAATAACTCTTCCAGAAGTAACAATGCCGGTTTCTCAACCGATCATGACGAACTCGACTTCTATAGTGCACGCTACCATGGACGAAGAAGTTCATCACACTCCAGGCAGTAACTCAAATCCACGTGGTTCAATGGAAAATCTCCAGGAACAACTCCTCAAAATGCAGCTAGAGATAAAAACGATTCGAGGGAAAGAATTGTTTGGGAAAAATGCCCGGGATCTTTGCTTAGTTCCTCGCGTAAGAATACCTGCAAAATTCAAAGTCCCTGACTTTGAAAAGTACAAAGGGAACTCCTGTCCGCAAAGTCATCTCACGATGTATGCCAGGAAAATGTCCACCTACAATGAGGATCATCAGTTACTAATCCACTACTTCCAGGACAGTCTCACCGGTGCCGCACTGAAGTGGTACATGGGTTTAGACAGCACGAATATCCAAACATTCAACGACTTAGGTGAAGCCTTTGTCCAGCAATACAAGTTCAACTTGGATATGGCTCCCGATAGGGATCAACTCCGCTCCATGTCTCAAAAGGAAAGAGAGACATTCAAGGAATGTGCGCAACGATGGAGGGAAATTGCTGCCCAAGTCAACCCACCATTGGAAGAGAAGGAGATGACTAAGGTATTCTTGAATACTCTAGGCTCATTCTACTATGAACGAATGATCGCTAGTGCTCCCGGAGATTTCACCGAGATGGTAAGCATGGGAATGCGATTAGAAGAAGGGGTTCGAACCAGACGTCTAACCAAGGAAGTAGGATCTTCTAGTGGTACAAAGAAGGTTGGAACCAGTTTTCCAAGGAAAAAAGAACATGACGTAGGAATGGTATCCCGAGGGAAACCACATAAGAATGTCATTCAACAACGACAGGTAGCTGCCATAGCACCCGCCGTCAACACAACTCCAAACACAGGAATTGCTCCGCAATTTCAACAAAATCAACAAACTCAACAGCCTCGTCAACAGGCTCAGCAGTTTAACAACCAAAACCGTACGCCTCGGGTCACTCAGTTTGACCCAATTCCAATGACGTACACAGAACTTTACCCTGCGCTGATAGAAAGGAATCTAATACAGACAAGGTTACCACCTCCGGTTCCCGAAAAATTACCATGGTGGTACAAAACGGATGTATCTTGCCCTTTTCACCAAGGGCACAGGCCATGACCTTGAGCATTGCATAGCGTTGAAAGCGAGTACAGAGATTAGTGAAACTAATCTTCTTTCCTTGAAACACAAGTCCGAATGTGCAAGCCAATCCACTTCCGGTCATAGTGGACACTCGGTGAATCTAATGCTAAAATACTGAGGTATCTCATTTGACGTAAAACGATCAAAACTTGGTGCATCTGCATGAAGCATACAGTACCATGAGCACCTTCACTAAGCATGATTCGCTTGCATCTGCTCCAAGAATATTCAAGGATGTTCCACCATAAGAGCGAGATATCCGGTATTTGTTAGACATCGGTGATCTACAAGTTTACAGAAACAGAGATGATCATGACGTAAATACGGAGGGCATTTTCTGCATGAGCTTTTAGTCTCAGATATCAACTCGGAAAACCCCGAAGTTAACGTCATCATCCCTTGTTTCAACATACCCAAGCATGTGGAGATCGCGTACAGTGGTTCCAACATTCCAACATCTCCTTTGGTGATTTGCCCACCTGGTCCTGTTCCATATAGTTCTACCAGAGCAATTCCTTACCAGTACAATGCAACCCTGATAGAGGATGGGAAGGAGAAACCCATGCCTACACTGCCAGCTAATGTCAATATAACAGAAATCGGACGAGTAACGCGAAGTGGACGAGTGCACACTCCATTACCACCAAAACCGCCTGCAGTTCCCGTTGTTAAACAAAACCCAGTTAACATATCTTCTGAGAATCCTGCAACGATTTCCATTGTTAACCCGGTACAAACATTGGTTCTCTGATAGAACCAACATCAACTCGACTTTGAAGAATCTGGCGATCAAAAAGCGAATACCGAGCGTGGATCGGTGATCGAGACTCCTTCAAAATTTCAATACTGTCCTTACTCCTCAACTCCGAAGCTCACAGAGAAGCCTTGATGAGAGTACTAGATCAGGCTTATGTGGATCATGATGTGACTACAGATCAATTTGGAGGGATCGTCTCCAACATAACAACCTGCAATAATGTGAGTTTTAGTGACGAGGAACTTCCGGAAGAAGGAAAAAATCACAACTTGGCCTTGCACATCTCAATGATTTGCGATCAGATTCCCTATCCAATGTGTTGGTGGATACGGGTTCATCTTTAAATGTAATGCCAAAAACGACGCTCGCTCGTTTAGCTTACAAAGGAACGCCGATGAAGTTCAACAACATAGAAGTAAGAGCTTTCGACGGATCAAGGAAGTCAGTTATTGGGGAAGTTGATCTCCCGATGACGATTGGCCCGCACACTTTCCAAATTACCTTCCAAATCATGGGCGTACCAGCGCATACGATTGCTTACTAGGAAGACCTTGGATCCACGATGCGGGCAGAACTACTCTCCATCAGAAATTAAAATTCACAGTAAATGGAAAGTTGGTGACCATCAGTGGTGAACAAGCTTTACTTGTAAGTCATCTATCCAGTTTCTCTTTCATCACAGCTAATGACATTGAAGGGACGCATCTCCCGGAGCATCCGTTAGAAGATGAATCTGCTAGCAAAAACAGATCATCTATCTCTTCATATAGAGAAGCGGCACAGATTGTGAAAGATGGCAATGCTGAAGGATGGGGACAAGTAATTAAAACTATCAACAACGGAACAAAAGCCGGACTCGGGTTCACACCTGTTTTCTCCCAGAACAAACCAAAGGATGAAGCACTTCCCCCGATCAAGGAAGTATTTCATAGTGGAGGTCTCTTAAACCCTGTTCCGCAAGAGGTTAATGTTGTAACCATTGAAGAAGATGAAGACGATCCATCCGAATCTGAAGAGTGGAGCACTTATTTGAATAGCCCTGAATATGTGTCTCAAGAGGAATCATATGCACCGACTGATCAATTCAAAGACATATCCTTGCAACAACGCGAAAATCCGCCAGTCCCTACTGAAGTTTGGGATACCTTGGGAGAACCAAGTGGTAAATTTGACTACATGGTAAAAGTATACTGCGCCAGAAAGTTCAAAAATCCGGATCGAAGATATCCAGCCTACGGGATGGGGTGATGACTTTGAATACCCTAGTCAATCAGAAGAAGAATACTCGTCTTCTCAACCTAATCAGCAAATCGAAATCCCAAACGAAGATCTCTGTTTCAACACGTCTGTGGATTTCACCAAGCCAGAATCTGGTTACCACTACATCAACATGATCACTGAAGATCAAGAGTGCGACTCGGGATACGATCTAGAAAGTGTCTCCGACAACGAGTCTCTTCACTCAGAAGACTGGAAGGAACATCCCCAGTATTCAACACAAAGATCAACAGGAAGTACAAATGCTATATCTTATACTTCCCGATCTGTTAATCAAGAAGATCGCTTTAGCAGCACAAAGGGCAAGGGCCATCGTCCAGAGTCTTCAAAGCCTGCTCAGCCAGCAATCAAAGTCTACTCAAGGGTTAAACCAAGCGGAAAATTACCCGAGTACCTCGACTTCCAAGGAGTTCGTCATTACTAGAAACCTGTTGAAGTTAGGACTAATGTTCATAGCTCTAAGTAGTTTATTTTTGCTTTTTGTTTTGAACTCTCGCTTCGCCCAAAGCGAAGAGATGTTTTATAGGGCTTAGCTTTTAAATAATTTCTCTTTGTCTTGCCCAAGACAAATGAGTTTGTATTTTAGGGCCCTGTTCATATTGTGAAATCATAAATAAAATGCGTTGTTTTGTTTCCACACTCTGTGTTTATTTTCATTTTTACCCTTTTCTGGAAATGATAATCCTAAAAAACACAATAAATAAAAAATCTTCAAAAAAAAAAAGTCACAATGAAAAAATTAATCTGCATACACTTTCACATTAATTTTCTTCAAAAAAAAATGATGATAAAAATTTTTTTAAACATAAATCAAAATGCAGATTAAACAGATGGACAAATCCATTGAAAGCAATAACTCTACGCTCTTTCTCAACTCTGAAATCCCCTGTGAATTCGCCGAAGAGGAAGTTGAAGAAGAGATCCCAGATGAAATTTCTAGACTGCTAAGGCACGAGGAAAGGATCATTCAGCAGCCTCATAAAGAACCTCTAGAAGCAATCAACTTGGGTTCTGATAAAGATAGAAAAGAAGTAAATATCGGAGCATCACTCAACAGCAGTGTCAAAAGTAAACTGATAAATCTTCTCAAAGAATATGTTGATGTGTTCGCTTGGTCCTACCAGGATATGCCGGGTCTAGATACCAGCATCGTGGAGCATCACTTGCCATTAAGACCAGAATGTCCGCCAGTTAAGCAGAAACTGAGGAGAGTTCACCCTGAAATGGCTGAGAAAATCAAAAAGGAAGTTCAAAAGCAGCTCGATGCTGGTTTCCTTGTCACTTCTGAGTATCCTCAATGGCTAGCCAACATAGTACCTGTCTCCAAGAAAAATGGGAAGGTCAGAATGTTTGTTGACTACCGGGATCTAAATAAAGCAAGTCCGAAAGATGATTTCCCACTACCTCATATCGACATGCTAGTGGATAGTACTGCAAAATTCAACGTCTTTTCCTTCATGGATGGTTTCTCTGGTTACAATCAGATCAGAATGGCTCCCGAAGACATGGAGAAGACATCTTTCATCACGCCGTGGGGCACCTTTTGTTACAAAGTAATGCCATTTGGATTAAAGAATGCAGGCGCTACTTACCAGAGGGCAATGACTACTCTCTTCCACGACATGATGCACAAAGAAATCGAAGTCTACGTGGACGACATGATAGCAAAGTCTGACACTGAAGAAGAGCATATAGGATATCTCTTAAAGTTGTTTCAACGACTAAGGAAGTTTCAGCTTTGCCTGAATCCTAATAAATGCACCTTTGGGGTGAGGTCTGGAAAACTCCTAGGTTTCATCATCAGTCAAAAGGGAATTGAAGTTGACCCTGACAAAGTCAAAGCCATTCAAGAGATGCCTACGCCACGTACGGAAAAGCAAGTAAGAGGATTTCTTGGACGATTAAATTACATCTCCAGATTTATCTCTCAGATGACTGCTACCTGTGGGCCGACATTCAAGCTTCTCCGCAAAGATCAAAAGGTTGTATGGACAGCCGATTGTCAAAAAGCATTCGACAGTATCAAGGAATACTTGTCAGAACCACCAATACTGATCCCTCCAGTAGAAGGAAGACCATTGATCATATACCTTACCGTACTAAAAGAGTCCATGGGCTGCGTACTTGGACAACAAGATGACACTGGTAAGAAGGAGCATACCATCTACTACCTGAGTAAGAAATTCACAGACTGCGAAACTCGTTACTCCATGCTCGAGAAAACATGCTGTGCTTTGGTATGGGCTTCAAAACGTCTCCGCCAATACATGATCAATCACACGACTTGGTTAATCTCCAAAATGGATCCAATCAAGTACGTATTTGAAAAGCCTGCTTTAACCGAGAGAATTGCCCGATGGCAAATGCTGCTATCCGAATATGACATCCAATACCGCGCTCAAAAAGCGGTTAAGGGAAGCATTCTCGCCGATCACTTGGCTTATCAGCCGCTCAATGAATCCCAATCTCTCAAATATGACTTCCCAGACGAGGATGTTATGTACTTGCAGATGAAAGATTGCGACGAACCGCTACCCGGAGAAGGACCAGATCCAGAATCCAGATGGGGTTTAGTTTTTGATGGAGCAGTTAATGTTTTTGGCAATGGAATTGGGGCAGTCATCATTACTCCCGAGGGTTCTCATATCCCGCTTTCCGCCAGATTGCTATTTGATTGCACCAACAACATAGCAGAATATGAAGCATGCATCATGGGTATTGAAGAAGCCATCGACCTGAGGATCAAGATCCTTGACATATATGGAGATTCAGCCCTAGTGATCAATCAAATCAAAGACAAGTATGAAACTCATCATCTTGGTCTAATCCCTTACAGAGATTATGCAAGACGGTTGTTGACTT
This sequence comes from Vicia sativa, assembly GCA_021764765.1. Classification (NCBI taxonomy): domain Eukaryota; kingdom Viridiplantae; phylum Streptophyta; class Magnoliopsida; order Fabales; family Fabaceae; genus Vicia; species Vicia sativa. The sequence continues at coordinate 78,554,119 of CM038796.1, read as the reverse complement.
TCTTCAACAAAGTAGAGCTGCATCATATCCCTCGAGATCAAAATCGAATGGCAGACGGCTTGGCCACTCTATCTTCCATGTTCAAAGTCAATGATTGGAATGATATGCCCAGAATCCGCATTAGACGCCTTGAAAGACCTGCATACGTATTCGCAACTGAAGCAGTCTTGACGATAAACCATGGTTCCATGACATCAAACGTTTCCTTCAAACACGAGAGTACCCACTCGGGGCATCGTACAAGGATAAGAAAACTCTAAGGAGGCTTTCTAGAAACTTCTTCCTCAATGAAGATGTTCTTTACAAAAGAAACTTCGACATGGTTCTGCTCAGATGTGTTGATAGACAAGAAGCAGACACGATCATCCATGAAGTACACGAAGGGTCCTTTGGAACCCATTCAAATGGGCATGCAATGTCCAGAAAAATCTTGAGAGCAGGATACTATTGGATAACGATGGAATCCGATTGCTGTAAACACGTCAAAAGATGTCACAAGTGCCAGATCTACGCAGATAAGATCCATGTGCCACCAACTCTACTCAACGTTCTCTCCTCTCCGTGGCCTTTCTCCATGTGGGGCATTGACATGATCGGGATGATCGAACCAAAAGCGTCCAACGGACATCGCTTCATTCTAGTAGCTATTGATTACTTCACCAAATGGGTCGAAGCAGCATCTTACGCCAACGTTACCAGACAAGTGGTTGTGAGGTTCATCAAGAACAATCTCATTTGCTGATATGGAGTTCCAAGTAAGATCATTACAGACAATGGATCAAACTTGAACAACAAAATGATGAAGGAACTTTGTGAGGAATTCAAGATTAAGCATCATAACTCATCTCCTTACCGGCCAAAGATGAACGGCGCTGTTGAAGGAGCCAACAAGAATATCAAAAAGATCGTCCAGAAGATGGTCATCAGTTACAAAGATTGGCATGAAATGCTGCCATTTGCTCTGCATGGGTACCGTACTTCAGTACGCACTTCAACAGGGGCAACTCCCTTTTCTCTAGTATACGGCATGGAAGCAGTGCTCCCCGTAGAAGTTGAGATCCCGTCAATGAGAGTTCTCATGGAAACAAAGCTATCTGAGGCCGAATGGTGTCAAAGCAGATACGACCAACTGAACTTGATTGAAGAAAAGCGCCTGACCGCTCTGTGTCACGGACAACTCTATCAAAGAAGAATGAAGAAAGCTTTCGACAAAAAGGTCCGACCTCGTGAATTCCGAGAAGGCGACCTCGTGCTTAAAAAGATTCTGTCTTTTCAACCAGATTCTAGGGGCAAATGGACTCCTAATTACGAAGGCCCATACATCATCAAAAGAAGCTTTTCTGGCGGTGCTATGACTCTGACAACCATGGAAGGTGATGAACTCCCGCATCCTGTGAATGCTGATGCAGTCAAGAAATACTTTGTCTAAAAAAACAAAAGAACAGCTCGGTAAGTCGAAAACCCGAAAAGGGCGGCTTAGGCAAAAATGAGCGTCTCGGTGGATTGAAAACCTGAAAAGGCGATCCAGGCAAAAATTAGAGACAATAAACAGAAAATATCCTGATGGATTGAAAACCTAAAAGGGCAATCTAGGCAAAAACAAGGATACACAAAAATGACAAAGTAACTGCTAACAGTCCATACTTCGTCAATCTGAAGAATTTTCCATCAACGGATCTTCAATCAACTCTTCTGAAGCGACAAGCACAGTTGGAATTCAAAGTTGTTAGGGATAATAGCGGTTATTTGCTTTCAATGTAGCCTTTTCCCAATAAATTATCATTTCCAACTCTTGTAAATAGCTCATGGAATCACGCATTTGGCTGATTACCATTCTATTCAATAAAATTTGAGCCTTGTGCTTTTTGTTTGCAATTCCTGCTTTATTCTGTTTTGCAAAATAACGCTTTTATTTTGAAAATCACTTTTTGAAACTAAAATGTTTTAAATGAATTTTTACTTCAAAAATTTTAAAACAAAAGCAAAAAAATTTTCCTTTGAACTATGAACACAGAAAGAACTTCAACAGTTTCTCCAAGAGTGTTTCAATCTCCGAAGGATAAAAAAAGCAACTGCTACAGAAGTCTTCTCCTCAGCAGAAATCATCAAAGGACGGTATTCTTATCCCAAAAAGAATCCCTGGCCGAGTTGCCAATGAAATGCCTTTCTCTGAAAGTTTAAAGAATGCAACTCAAATTCTTCATTAGTGAACATCTGCACCATTGCTGCAATTTTCACCAAGTATTTGTTCAAACTGTGACGTGGTCCTTTTCCCAAATATCTCTTTAGTGTCTTTGTCAAGTATTGTTAGCATGCATATAACATTCATGACATTTATACATGATAGCATCATTCATTGCATTTTTGCATCTTTTGAAATGTTTGCTTCCATATCACTGGTATAAGTCACGCTTATTCATGTAAGTACGAGTCTGTCCCCAGTAGAATATCTCCAAACAGAAAGGATACATTTTCCTTTTTTTCCCCGGCAGACTCCCCAAACAGAGAAATGCATTTTCTTCTCTCCGCCACATTCCCCAGCTGAGGTCATTCCTCATTAGGAATAATGTCTTGATTGATTTTTTCTTTCCAGTTCATTCCTGGATAGAACCTTGTCTTTAATCAACAAAGCAATAAGCAATAGCCTCATTGTCTAAGCCGTTTATCTTTCTCTTCATTCATAAAATTGTCATAAAAATTTGTCATAAAAATTTGTCTTCTCAACAAAGTCAAAATCATGACTATACGAGAAATTTCCCAGCAATTGTTTTTTCTGTCAAAAAGAAAACCTGTGTCTGTCAATCAAAATGCCCGCATCTTCTCAAAAGAGAGATCCTCGGCAAGATTGTATCCAAGAAAGCAAAACTCATTTGAGTTCTGTTTCTTTCATCTGTCTGTTATTCACAAAGCTGAATATACATCAATTTTCTAAAGATTTGCCTTGTTATAGTTATCACTTTGCTGATAATTGGTAATATCTTTAAAATCCGTTTAAAATCTGTTTCTTTCACTGTCTGCTATTCACAAAGCTGAATACATAACAAAAATTTTCTCAAGATTTACCTTGTTATAGTTATCACGTCGCTGATAATTGGTAATATCTTCAGGATTCATTACCATAAACTATCACAAGGCTGATAATTGGTAATATCATTTTCCCGTACCTTAAACATTGTCACGAGGCTGACAGAAGGTAATCTCTTTGTTTCCCAAAAAAACGAATATTCACATGTTTTGTGAATCTTTCTTTCCCCAACAAGGACGTATTCACAAATTCCCCCCACTGTGTCATTTCTTTGATAGTCATCTGGGTGAAAAAAAATTTTCAATCATTTTGCATCATTCGCATTTTTGGTATCTTAGGTCCAAATTTGCGTATTCTGATATTTAAGTCTCTTTACACCTATCAAAACGAAGATAGTCATCTTCATCTCTCAGGTTAAAGAAACTTAAATAGGGGCATCTGTCATACCCCAAATTTTGACCTAATATACCACCTTACATTTTGCATCATTGCATAACTAACAGCTCAGACAGCATTAATCGGGTGTGGATTTCACAGGTCAAAATTAGGGTTTCATCAGATTTTCATCTGATTCAAGAGAAAACCAATTAGGGTTTGAGTTTTTCTCACCTCATTTGATCTATCTTGATCAAATCATCAACCTCTGATCATCAGATATCCATTTCTCTCACAGATCAATCAAGGATCGACCAATTAGGGTTTTGATCGGGCATGAGAATTCTCTGACTTTTTGAACAAGAAATGACTTTTTTGGATAGAGATTGGTCATTATATCTTAGATACAACATATTGACCTAATTTCTGGAGTCAAAACATCACAGAAGTTCACAGACTTTATTAGTCAATTTATGAAACATCTAATGAATTTTCATCTGCACAGAAAAGTCAAACTTTGACTTTTGGTCAATTTTTTTAAAACAAAACTTTTTCCATCATCAAAATACTTTAAATGATCCATCATGATCATAAAAAATCAAAGAATTTGGAAAAGTCAACAAAAAGTCAAAAGTTTTCATACTTAGAAAAATTTCTAAGTGTTGAAATTTCTTATTTTTTCCAAACTTCATGCCATTTTTTCACCTAGTTCCAATTTGAATTTGAAAAAACTCAAAACATGAAAGTTGTAGCTTGTGAAACAAGCTTTCCAAAATGTCCAAGAACTCTCAAATCCATGGAGTCTAGCTATACTTTTGAAATTGAAACATAAGGCTCCATGAAACTTGATTTTTCAAAGTTCACAACTTCAATTATAGGTCATTTTGAGTTTTCTTCATTTAGAAGCAATCCAACCATGCCAAATGGATGATTGAGCTGATAAATATTAGCTAGAGGTAATAATTGAGAGGATTGGATCAAATTGTCTTTCTTACCCCTTAAGCTATCTTTGAATCACCAAAAGTTTGTACCTCTTTGCCTAACATTTCAGAACTTGTTGCCTATAAATAGCTCACATTTCAAGTCCAAAACCACACCAAAGCATCACAAATCCATGCTTTCATTCTTCTTTCTTGAAATTTACAAAACATAGTGCAAATTGGAGAATTCTTGCATTTTTGAAAAACAGTTGAAAACATGTTAAAATTTGGTGTCTAACATGTTTCAATATCACTATCAAACTTGTTCAATACTTAAAATCAACATAAACTAGGCTAGAAATCAGAAATACACTTCATGTTTCCAAAACTTGCAAAACTGCCATAGCCATCGAATTTGGAGTTTGGTGTGAGCAACTTGAGTTCTGATCATTTGAACACCATCACCATACATCATATGAATGATCCAGACCCTTAGCAACAAGCTGTAACTGCTTTAACCTCGATTTCCAGTTTGTATTTTGAGCTTGTGCAGGTTGACTTGGGTAGAGTGATCCAGAGGAATTCATGATGTGCAGACCATTCACATAGCTTCCATAATAGCCGTTGGTGCTCAAGCAATCATAAAACAACAACTGGAAGCACTTAAATCCAGTTGTCGATCCTCACTTTACCAGGTTAGAACACGAACTGTGATATCCATTTTCTTTGAACTAAAACGAAAAAGCTCACGGCCATTTTGTTTCTGCACTCCTAACGATCAATAGCCCTCAAAAAAATCCAAGAATCATCAAACATACATCATTTAATTTGAATTTTTCAGTTTAGGGTTCATAGTGTTCTTCGAAACCTAAATCGTTCTGGGGCTTAAAATAAATACAATTAACAAGTACCATCGTGTTCGTGATGAAAAACCGGGCAAGTTTCGTTTTTACATCATTGAATTTAGTTGGGAAACGAAGATTGTAGCTGGAGTTGAGGAATCTGAAGATCAAAACGAAGAACCCAGGATGCGCGCGTGTTCTTCATGGTTTTCAAATTTGAATTTTTAAAATTTCCAATCCCTCATTTACACGTGTTCCAGTCCACTAAACACCAAGGCGCGTTTGGCTCAGTGGTAGCCTCCTTGCTCTTAGTCTTCTCTGACACGTGTCCCACCCTTTGGTCATGGGTTCAATCCCTCTCAAGACCATTCTTTTTTGTCAAACTTTCTAATTTTTCATGTTTTTTTACAAAACTTTCACAAATTTTTTGACCAATCAAAACTTCTCATTTTGAGATGATTTTTTAAACACTTGTCAATAAATACATCTATTTTATGATAGTGCAAAAATTTTCAGAAAAAAACTTTCATCTAATCATATTTTAATCGAGCCGAAAACGACGTTCTGAGCACTTTTTCAAATCTCCTTTTTAGGTGAAATTTTCAAGTTTTCGACTTCCGATTTTTTTCAAAACTTCTCATAAATGAACCTCACATTTCAAAACATTTTCAAAAATCATTTTTCAAAACATTTCATCAAACTTACATCTTTTACCACGATCGATCCGATTTAAACGATAAAAATCAAATTCGTTTTCTCTCGAATTTCTCAATCGATCATGGGCCACCCTTATGGTGTAAGTCCCAATCCTTTTTGTACATATTTAGTTTTACTTGTACATACTCAAATCATCATTGTCAATATTCAAACATAAACATATTTCGTTCGTTTGTTTTCATTCGTTTGTTTATACACCGATACCATTGGTATTGAAAGGAGCATTATTCCCTGTGAAACTGCTTTCAAACCAATGGGCCTCCCTCACGGTGTAAGTCCCATAACATTCTTTTATGTACATAATATTTCTTTTTACATATCAAACTCTCTTCAAATACATACAAATTTTCATCTGTACATAACAGATACATTTTATACTCAAGTACAGACAAACTTCTATCGTTTGTTTTCATTTCACTTGTGTATACACAAACCAATATTCTTTATGTACATACGTACCTTTTCCTTGTACATATCAAATTCTTTTCATACAAATATTTGTCTGTACATAATACAGATACTTTTCACAGATAAAATTCGATCATTCGTTTTCGTTTCATCTGTACATTCAACTAATTGCCATTGGTATTGAAAGGAGCATTATTCCCTGTGAAACTGCTTTCAAACCAATGGGCCTCCCTTATGGTGTAAGTCCCAACCCTCCTATGTACATCCATTTTTTGTCTGTACATAAATACTCGTTTGTGTACATATTCACTTCCTTGTACACAGTTCAAACTTGTAAATAATCAAGTTACGCTCGTTTTAAACGTTCGTTTCACAGACACTTGTTTATATTTCATAAACTTCTGTAAATGAACATCATTGCATTGTTTATATTTCCTTCATAAACTCCTGTGAATACATATCACACACACACACACCTGTTTATACAAATTGTCTAATTATAACAACAATTAGAGTAATCAATAGGTTCCCCACAGTATAGCCTCCGCTTGGGCTTCATACAAGACAATTCATCACCAGCATGAGTTAGCCTCCGCTTGGGCTTCATACAAGACAACTCATTCCCAGTTGAGTTTAGCCTTCTCTTGGGCTTTGTACAAAGAAACTCTCCCCACAGAGTTTAGCCTCCGCTTAGGCTTCATATAAGACAAACACTCCCCTGTTGAGTCAGCCTCCTCTTGGGCTTCGTTCAAAAGAACTCCTCATTGAGTTTAGCCTTCTCTTGGGCATCATACAATGAAAGAGATAGGAAATCTCTTAACAGCCTCCTATTGGGCTTCCAATACAAAGAATCACCAGCTAAGATAGAACCACGAAGGATGGTTTCTGGTGAAATCACTTTCAAATCCCAGAGAGTAAAATTTCCGGTGAAATTGCTCTTATTCAAAAAGGATGGTTTCGGTGAAATCCTTTTAACACAAAGCTAGCCATACCCTATAGCTTCCTCTTGAGCTTCATACAAGGACCCTCGATGACCCTCGATGACCCTCGGAATGCCTCCTCTTGGGCTAACAATACAAGGACCCATGGGCTTCTTAAAAGCATACCTTTAATCCAATCAATTTCTCCTTGAGATTTAGACATCTATCATCTCTATGGAAGAAGTATCTCATCTATCACATCACATACAGTCAAAACTTTTCAAAACTTTTCAAACTCTTTTCAAACAAAACATCTCTTAACGAAGTGGTAGCGCTTGTATACTCAAGCAAAACACCCAATGCTTACAGTTAAAAGATTCAATAATCTTTTTTCAAACATCTTTCTTAAACATGTAAGTGGTAACGCTTGTACACTCAAGCAAAACACCTAATACTTATGATGAAAGATTTCAAACAGTCAAACTTTTCAAAAATGTATGTGATGACATAGATTAGATACATTTTTCATTAAGATGACATTGGTCTGTCTCTTACTAACATCCCGTTGCTTTCCACTAGCATAAGTGGGAACTACGATTGCTCTGATTTTCTCAACATCCTTTTGAGAATACGTAGGCACAAGGTCTCATCCTTGTCGAGCAAATTTCTATCTCCCTCAGACCAACAAACCATAGATCCCTTTAGATCCAAGGTACAAATGCTCTGATTCCCACTAGGGGATATGTATGCAGAAGATCCACAGATCTTTGCGAGCACAATAATAACAAACATTAGGATCCCACATAATCTACTGTTTTCTTAAAAATCCCAAAGGAGAAACTTTCCCAATCATAGAAATAGCAATTAAAACACACAAACATATCAAATATATTCATATATAAAGCTATAGATAACTATATATATTTAGGGTGCTACATCTATTCCCTTCATATAACAATCCCCCTTACTCAGAATCTCCCCAATGCGTTGCGTCTAGTTTGCGCTAGTCGTTACGCATACCAATATCAATTGAGGGTATTTCAGCTTTCCCCTTTTTCATAATCATTAAATCATCTTTCTTGTGTTGAAAATAATAAAGCTTGATGCTCGCGGCATCTTTATAAACAAATCAAAAGATTAAATTGTTTCTAGCCAGAGAATCCGAACTCACGTTCGCATCCTCTAGCGCGTCACCTTTTAACGCGAACAGGAAGCTCTAATGAAGGTACTAGACCAAGCTTATGTAGATCACGATGTGACTACATACCAGTTTGGAGGTATTGTCGCCAACATAACAGCTTGTAATAATCTAAGTTTCATTGATGAGGAACTTCCAGAGGAAGGGAAAGATCACAATTTGGCTCTGCATATCTCGATGATTTGTCAGTCAGATTCCTTGTCCAATGTATTAGTGGATACTGGTTCATCTTTGAACGTAATGCCAAAAACGACACTCGCTCGTTTAACTTACAAAGGGACACCAATGAAGTTCAATGACATAGTGGTAAGAGCCTTTGACGGGTCACGGAAGTCAATTATTGGGGAAGTCGATCTCCCGATGACAATTGGTCCGCATACTTTCCAGATCACTTTCCAGGTCATGGACGTGCCAGCTGCTTACAGTTGTTTACTAGGAAGACCATGGATCCACGAAGCAGGAGCAGTGACTTCCACTCTCCATCAGAAGCTGAAATTCACGGTAAATGGGAAGCTAGTAACCATCATCGGTGAACAAGCTTTACTCATAAGCCATTTGTCCAGTTTCTCTTTCATCACAGCCAACAACGTTGAAGGGACACATCTCCCAGGACATCCGTTAGAAGATGAATCTACTAGCAAAAGTAGATCATCTATCTCTTCTTATATAGAAGCAGCGCAGATAGTGAAAGATGGCAATGCTGAAGGTTGGGGACAAGTAATCAAACCTGTCAACAACGAGACAAAAGCCGGACTCGGGTTTGCACCCGTATTCTCCAAAGACAAGCAAAAGGATGAAGCACTTCGTCCAATCAAAGAAGTATTCAACAGTGGGGGTTTCTTAAACCCTGTTCTCCAAGAGGTTAACGTTGTTACCATTGAAGATGATGAAGATGATCTCTCTAGATCTGAAGAGTGGAGCACTTATCTGAACAGCCCTGAATATGTGTCTCAGGAAGAATCCTACGCACCGTACTATCCTCCGACTGATCAATTCAAAGACATGTCCCTGCAAAGGCATGAAAATCCACCTGTCCCTTCTGAAGTTTGGGACACCTTGGGAGAACCAAGTGGTAAATTTGACTACATGGTGAAATACACTACGCCAAAAAGCTCAAAAATCAGAATTGTAGACATCCAGCCCACTGGATGGGGTGATTCTTTTGAGTATCCTAGTCAACCGGAAGAGGTGTACCCATCTTCCCGATCTAATCAGCCGATTGAGGTTCCAAACGAAGATCTCTGCTTTAACCCACCCGTGGAATTTGTTAAACCAGATCTTGACTCCTACTACATCAACGTGATCACTGAAGATCAAGGATACGACTCGGGATACGAACTAGAAAGTGTCGCCGACAATGAGTCCCTTCACTCAGAAGATTGGAGGGTACATCCCCAGAATTCAACACAGAGGCCAACAGGAAGCACATATGATGTATCCCATACTTCCCGAAGAAGACTCCTTTAGCAGCACAAAAGGCAAGGTCCGCCGTCCAGAATCTTCAAAGCCTGCTCGACCAACGACCAAAGTCTACTCGAGGATTAAGCCAAGCAAAAAATTACCCGAGTACCTCGACTTCCAAGGAGTTTGCCATTACTGGAAACCTGTTGAAGTTCGGACTAACGCTCCTAGTTCTAAGTAGTTTATCTTTGCTTTTGTTTTGAACTCTCGCTTCACCCAGAGCAAAGAGATGTTTTATAGGGTTTAGCTTTTAAATAATTTCTCTTTGTCTTGCCCAAGACGAATGAGTTTGTATTTTAGGTCCCTGTTTCATATTGTGAATCTTAAATAAAATGCGTTGTTTTGATTCCACACTTTGTGTTTGTTTTCATTTTTACCCTTTCTTGGAAATGATAATCCTAAAAAACACAATAAAAATCTTCAAAAAAAATATAATAATCTGCATTCACTTTCACATTAACTTTTTCAAAAAAAAAAATGAAAAAAATGAAAAAAAAAGTTAATTAATCAAACATAAATCAAATATGCAGATTAATAGATGGACAAATCCATTGAAAGCAATAGCTCTATACTCTCTCCCAACTTTGAAATCCCCTGTGAAGTCGCCGAGGAAGAAGTTGAAGAAGAGATCCCAGATGAGATTTCTCGATTACTTAAGCACGAGGATAAAATCATCCAACCTCACAAAGAGCCCTTGGAAGCAATCAACTTAGGTTCTGAGGAAGACAAAAAAGAAGTAAACATCGGAGCTCTACTCGACAGTAACGTCAAGGGCAAACTGATAGATCTTCTCAAAGAATATGTTGATGTGTTCGCTTGGTCCTCCCAAGACATGCCGGTTTTAGATACCAGCATCGTGGAGCATCATTTGCCATTAGGACCGGAGTGTCCACCAGTTAAGCAGAGACTGAGAAGAGTTCACCCTGAAATGGCCGACAAAATCAAAAAGGAAGTTCAAAAGTAGCTCGATGCAGGTTTCCTCGTCACCTCTGAGTATCCTCAATGGCTAGCCAACATAGTGCCTGTCTCCAAGAAAGACGAAAAGGTCAGAATGTGTGTTGACTACCGGGACTTGAACAAAGCTAGTCCAAAAGATGATTTCCCACTACCGCATATCGACATGCTAGTGGATAGCACTGCAAAGTTTAACGTCTTTTCCTTCATGGACGGTTTCTCTAGTTACAATCAGATCAGAATGGCTCCCGAAGACATGGAGAAGACATCCTTCATCACGCCATGGGGCACGTTTTGCTACAAAGTAATGCCGTTTGGATTAAAGAATGTCGGCGCAACTTACCAGAGGGCAATGACTACTCTCTTTCATGACATGATGCACAAAGAGATCGATGTCTACGTAGACGACATGATAGCAAAGTCAGATACTGAAGAAGAGCATATAAAATATCTCTTGAAGTTGTTTCAGCGACTAAGGAAATTTCAGCTTCGCCTGAATCCTAACAAATGCACCTTTTGGGGTAAGATCTAGAAAAATCCTAGGTTTCATCGTCAGTCAAAGAGGTATTAAAGTTGACCCTGACAAAGTCAAGGCTATTCAAGAAATGCCTACGCCACATACAGAAAAGCAAGTAAGAGGATTTCTTGGACGGTTGAATTACATCTCCAGATTTATCTCTCAAATGACTGCTACTTGTGGGCCGATATTCAAGCTTCTCCGCAAAAATCAAGAAGTTGTGTGGACAGAAGATTGCCAAAGAGCGTTTCACAGTATCAAGGAATACCTGTCAGAACCTCCAATACTGATTCCTCCAGTCGAAGGAAGACCATTAATCATGTACCTTACCGTGCTAGAAGATTCCATGGGCTGCGTAATTGGACAGCAAGATGAAACCGGTAAGAAGGAGCATGCCATTTACTACCTGAGTAAAAAGTTCACGTACTGTGAAACTCGTTACTCCATGCTCGAGAAAACATGTTGTGCTTTGGTGTGGGCTTCAAAACGTCTCCGCCAATACATGATCAATCATACGACTTGGTTAATCTCCAAAATGGATCCAATCAAGTACGTCTTTGAAAAGCCTGCCTTAACGGGAAGAATTGCTCAATGGCAGATGTTATTATCTGAGTATGACATCCAGTACCGTGCCCAAAAAGCAGTCAAAGGAAGCATTCTCGCCGATCACTTGGCTTATCAGCCTCTCAACGAATATCAATCTCTCAAGTTCGATTTCCCTGACGAGGATGTTATGTACTTGAAGATGAAAGATTGTGATGAACCACTGCCTGAAGAAGGTCCAGATCCAGAATCCAGATGGGGCCTAATTTTTGATGGAGCAGTTAATGTCTTCGGCAATGGAATTGGGGCAGTCATCATCACTCCCGAAGGTTCTCATATCCTGTTTTCCGCCAGATTGCTATTTGATTGCACCAACAACATCGCAGAATATGAAGCTTGTATCATGGGTATTGAAGAAGCCATCGACTTAAGGATCAAGATCCTTGACATATATGGAGACTCAGCACTTGTGATCAATCAAATCAAAGACAAGTATGAAACTCATCATCTTGGTTTGATTCCCTACAGAGATTATGCAAGACGTTTGTTGACTTTCTTCAACAAAGTTGAACTGCATCATATCCCTCGAGATCAAAATCGAATGGCAGACGCCTTGGCTACTCTATCTTCCATGTTCAAAGTCAACCATTGGAACGATATGCCTAGAATCCGTATCAGACGCCTTGAATGACCTGCATATGTATTTGCAACTGAAGCAGTATTCGACGATAAACTGTGGTTTCACGACATCAAGCGCTTCCTTCAAACACGAGAGTACCCGCTCAGGGCATCGTATAAGGATAAGAAAACTCTAAGGAGGCTTTCTAGAAACTTCTTCCTGAATGAGGATGTACTATACAAAAGAAACTTCGACATGGTTCTGCTCAGATGCGTCGAAAGATAAGAAGCAAACACGATCATCCATGAAGTGCATGAAGGGTCCTTTGGAACCCATTCAAATGGGCATGCAATGTCTAGGAAAATCTTAAGAGCAGGATACTATTGGATAACGATGGAATCTGATTGCTGTAAACACGTCAAAAGATGTCACAAGTGCCAGATCTACGCAGATAAGATCCATGTGCCACCAACTCTACTCAACGTTCTCTCCTCTCCGTGGCCTTTCTCCATGTGGGGCATTGACATGATCGGGATGATCGAACCAAAAGCGTCCAACGGACATCGCTTCATTCTAGTAGCTATTGATTACTTCACCAAATGGGTCGAAGCAGCATCTTACGCCAACGTTACCAGACAAGTGGTTGTGAGGTTCATCAAGAACAATCTCATTTGCTGATATGGAGTTCCAAGTAAGATCATTACGACAATGGATCAAACTTGAACAACAAAATGATGAAAGAACTGTGTGAGGAATTCAAGATCGAGCATTATAACTCATCTCCTTACCGGCCAAAGATGAACGGCACCGTTGAAGCTGCCAACAAGAACATCAAAAAGGCATAAGGTTTTAAATGAATTTTTTACTTCAAATTTTTGAAATAAAAGCAAAATTTTCCTTTGAACTCTGAACACAGAAAGAACTTCAACAGTTTTCTCCATAAGTGTTTCGATCTCTGAAAGATAGAACAACTGCTACGGAAGTCTTCTTTTCCTCAGCAGAGGTTATCAAAGGACGGTATTCTTATCGAAAAAGAATTTCCAGCAAAGTTGCCAATAAAATGCCTTTCTCCGAAAGTTTAAAACCACAAAGGATCATCTACAAATAAGTGTATATTCAAGCACATAATTTCATATTCTCCCATCATTTTGATGATGATAATACATCTGTCAAGGAGGTGGGAAAACAAGAAAATAATGGTAGAAAATTGTAGTGGTTAAATTCCCATTATCAAATATAGAGGGAGTGCACTACTTCCCCTAAGAGTATACTTCTCTCCCTTTGGCATTATTAGAAAGGCGAAAAATAAACACAAGGAAAACTCGCAGACCATGTATACCACATAGAGAAGGAGAAGAAGGAGAAGAAGAATAAGAAGAAGAAGAAGAAGAAGAAGAAGTGGGGGAATGAGAAGAATTCAATATTAGTTACTTAGTTCTTATGAAAATAATTTCTTTAGGAATAAGTTTAATAAAAATATATGTGAGTTAATTTAATTAAGATAAATTTTCAATTATGCAATCCCTTGTTTATACATGATCTATTATGAAATGGTGCTTAACCTCAATGTGTTTAGTTCAAGAATGAATTACCGTATTTTTGTGAGGTTTATGGAAATAGTTTTATCGCATTTTATCAAGATAACAATAAGATTAACTTCGTAGTCAGTTAGCTGATGTTTCATCTTGATAATTTGCACGGAAAAGCTACCTGAAATAACATATTTTGCCTCACTTTTAGGATAATGACACACTTGCTTGTTTCTTATTATACTAGAAGACAATTGAGTTACCTAGTAAGTGACAATATAACACCCAATGCCGAACAAGGCAACAATTGTTTGCACAAAATGTAACACTAGAGGCGCATCAGAATGAGAAGGAACTTGAGGTTGTGCATGGAAGGTACGTCATGATTAAAGGAATGATTATAATGATTGATATGTACTACATATATCAATAAGATGTAACTTCTTTTCGGTAGGCTAACCATAAGAACTCCATTGTTAATCGTTCTTGACTTGGAGTAGTATTACGATGAGGGACCTTTTGGGAAGTTTCCGAAAAATCATATGCATGAGGTCAAAGCATGCTAAAAGACCCATGTTAATTTGTGGGGTCAGGGGAGTTACAAATAGTGTAAGAGTCATACCTCTCCCAGTATGATGTGCTTTAAGGATAAACCATGCTGAAGTTGGTGGGTATGTAACACTTGAGGTCGAAGGGGGCAGGTAGTGGTTGCATATAACACCTGAGGCAGAATAGGGCTAAGAGTGGTCTCCGGATCGAAATGAGAGGATCTTGAGGTCATGCATGGAAGGGTGACGTGGTCCTTTTCCCAAATATCTTTTTGTCGTCTTAGTCAAAGTATTGTCAGCATACATATAACATTCATGACATTCATACATAATAAGCATCATTCATGCATTTTTGCATTCCTCAAAATGTTTGCTTCCATATCACTGGCTTAAATCACACTTACTCATGTAGGTACGATTATATCCCAAGATTATCGGAAATGCATCTTTTCTCTACCATATCCCCCCAGCTGAGATCATTCCTCGTTTGGAACAAAATCTTGATTGACCGTTTCTTTCCAGTTCATTCCTGGATAGAACCTCGTCTCTAACCAACAAAACAATAAGCAATAGCCTCGTCATCCGAGCCGCTTATTTCCTTTTCATCTTTAAACTTGTCATAAAACAATTGTTCTCCTTAACAAATTCAAATCATGACAGTTTAAAAATTTTCCACAGTTGTCTTTCTGTCTAAAAGAAAACCTGTGTCTTTCAGTCAAAATGCCCGCATCTTCTCGAGAGAGAGATCCCCGGCAAGATTATAGCTTTGAAAATAGAAACTCATTTGAGATCTGTTTTTTCTCACTGTCTGTTATTCACAAAGCTGAATATTCAGTAGTATATCTCAAGATTTACCTTGTTATAGTTATCACTTCGCTGATAATTGGTAATATCTTCAGAACTTGTTTGAGATCTGTTTCCATT
Source organism: Vicia sativa (assembly GCA_021764765.1). NCBI lineage: Eukaryota > Viridiplantae > Streptophyta > Magnoliopsida > Fabales > Fabaceae > Vicia > Vicia sativa. Next base: position 78,538,619 of record CM038796.1, on the reverse strand, counting down.
CTTTGTCTGTTATTCACAAGGCTGAATACTCAGTAATTTTCTTTCAAAGATTTACCTTGTTATAGTTATCACTTCACTGATAATTGGTAAAATCTTCGAGGCTCATTACCATAAACTATCACAAGGCTGATAATTGGTAATATCATCTTCACTTACCTTAAACATGTCACAAGGCTGACAGAAGGTAATCTTTTCGTTTCTCAAGACGAAACAGATATTCACATGTTTTGTGAATCTCTTTTCCCCAGCAGGGACATATTGCATGTTTCCCAACAAACAGGATCCTCTTTTCTTAAACAGATCGAGGCATCCTCACAAATTTTTCCCCACCATGTCATTTCTTTGATATCCTTTGGGTGAAACTTTTTACAATCATTTTGCATCACACGCATTTTTTGGTATCTTAGGTCAAAAATTTGCGTATTCTGATATTTAAGTCTCTTTACACCTATCAAAATGAAGATCTTCATCTTCATATCTCAGGTTAAAGAAACTTAAATAGGGGCATCTGTCATACCCCAATTTTTGACCTAATATACCACCTTACATTTGCATCATTGCATCACTAACAGTTTAGAACAGAATTAATCGGGTGTAGCTTTCACAGGTCAAAATTAGGGTTTCATCAAATTTTCATCTGATTCAAGAGGCAACCAATTAGGGTTTGAGTTTTACTCACTTCATTTTATCTATCTTGATCAAATCATCAACCTCTGATTCTCAGATATCCAATTATTTTCATTGATCTATCAAGGATCGACCAATTAGGGTTTTGATCGAGCATGAGTAATCTCTGATTTTCTGATCAATGGATGACTTTTTTGATTGGAGATTGATCTTCATATCTTAGATACAATATGTTGACCTAATTTCTGGATTCAAAACATCACAGAAGTTCACAGGATTCATCAGTCAATTTCTGAAACATCTGATGAAATTTCATCTACACAGAAAAGTCAAACTTTGACTTTTGGTCAACTTTTTCAAAACAAAACTTTTTCAATCATCAAAATACTTCAAATGATCCATCATGATCATAAAAAATCAAGAAATTTGGAAAAGTCAACAAAAAGTCAAAATTTTCAACACTTAGAAAATTTTTCAAGTGTTAAAATTTTGTACTTTTTCCAAACTTCATGGCATTTTTTCACATAGTTCCACTTTGAATTGGAAAAAACTCAAAACATGAAAGTTGTAGCCCTTGAAACAAGCTTTCCGAAATGTCCAAGAACTCTCAAATCCATAGAGTCTAGCTATACTTTTGAATTTGAAACTTAGAGCTCCAAAATCCATAATTTTCAAGTTCAAAGTTCAAAATTATAGGTCATTTTGCATTTTTCTTTCTTTCTAGAAGCATGCCACCTTGCCAATTGAGATGGGATTGATAAAGATCAGAGGAAGGGTAATTATAGCAAGATAAGATCAAGGTAAGAACTAACCATGGTTAAAAGGAAGTTTCCTTTTGCATTTAATGCAAAAATGACTTCCTTGCCCTCTAAGGCAAGTTTGAATTACCAAAGCCAATTCTTTGTACTTACCATTCAGAACTCATGGCCTATAAATAGAGGTCTTGTTTTCCATTCAAACTACACCAAAGTAATGCAAAGACATGCTTTCTCTCTTCTTTCTTAAAAATCAAGATACATAGTGCATTTTGAGAAATCTTGTGATTTTGAAAACTAGTGAAAAATCTTGAGTAATTTGGTGTCTAACATGTTCTAATACCAACATGAAACTTGTTTGAAACATAAAATCAACACTAACCAAACTGAAAAACAGATTTTGCATTCTATGCACATAAGCTTGCCAAAACTGCCTTAGGATTCGAATTCATAGCTTGGCTCGAGCAACTTGAGTTTTAACCATCCAAACATCATCAACATACATCATAGACATGATGCAGACCCTTAGCAACAATCTGTAACAGATCTAACATTGATTTCAAGTTTCAGTTTGAAATATATGCAGGTCGACTTGGGTAGAATGATTCAAGCAAGCTCATGAAGTGCAGACCATTCATACACCTTCCATAGAGGCCGTTGGTGCTCAAGCAATCATAAAAACTCAACTGGAAACACTCCTTCATCGAATTCGATTCCAGCTTCAACAGGTAAGGAACTCAAACTCGAACTCTATGATTCTTTGATTCAAATGAAAAAAACTCATGGCCGTTTTGTTTCTGCACCATCCACGATCATTAACCCTCAATCAATTGAACAATTCATCAAACATACACAATTTCAATTAGATTTTTCAGTTCTAGGGTTCTTCATGTTCTTCAGAAATTTAATTATGTTTAACTGAAAATAAATGGAATTAACCACTACCATCATGTTCCTTGTTAAAATTCGTGCTAGTTTGATGTTTACGTCATTCGTTTTCATTGAGAAACAAGAAATCTATGGCTGGTTGAAGGATTGAGGAAGACGAAGATGGAGTTCGCGCGTGTTTTCAAAATTCAAATAAAAGTTTGTAATATATTTAACTGATTTGGCATAAGTTAATGGATGTATCACCGCCCCAGCGGTTGCCAGCTCACTCTTAAAACTCTCTTGCCACGCCTCGCCCAATGGTCCCGGGTTCGAGTAGCCTTGGGACCATTTTATAAACTTTTGTTTTTCTTCATATTTTTTTCAAACTTTGACTTCTCCAAAACCCAATCAAAACTCCTCATTTTGAGGTGATTTTTTGTACACTTGTCAATTAATGTATCTATTTTGTGATAGTGCAAAAAAATTTCAGAAAAACTTTCATCCGATTATATTTTGATCGAGCCGAAAACGACACTTTGAGCACTTTTCAAAACACCTTTAAAGGTGATTTTTTTCAAACTTTCGAAGCCCGATTCTTTTCAAAACTGTTCATAAGTAAATTTCACTTTTCAAAAACACTTTCAAGTAACATTCTTCAAATTTTCATCAAAACTTGCATCTTTTTCCATGATCGATCCGATTAAATGATAATACCGAATTTGTTTTTTCTCGAATTTCTTAACCGATCATGGGCCTCCCTTACGGTGTAAGTCCCAACATTCTTTATGTACATACATATTTTCTTTGTACATATCCAATTCTTTTCATGAACACAACAATTTTACCTGTACATAATACAGATACCTTTGTAAATACTCAAGTACAGACAAACTTCGTCCGTTTGTTTTCATTTCACTTGTGTATACACTGAATACCATTGGTATTAAAAGGAGCATTATTCCCGGTGAAACTGCTTTTAAGCCAATGGGCCACCCTTATGGTGTAAGTCCCAACCCTCCTATGTACATCCACATCTCCTGTACATAAATACTCGTTCGTGTACATACTTACTTCCTTTTACACATTTCAAACTTGTAAATAATCAAGTTGCGCTCGTTTTAAACGTTCGTTTCACATACACTTGTTTATATTTCCCTCAGAAAATCTTATACATAAACATCATGCATTGTTTATATTTCCTTCATAAACTCCCGTGAATACATATCACACACACACACACACTTGTTTATACAACTGTCTAGTTATAACATAACAACTAGTCTAACCAATAGGTTCCCCACAGTTTAGCCTCCGCTTGGGCTTTATACAAGATAACTCTCCCCACAGAGTTAGCCTCCTCTTAGGCTTCATATAAGAAAACTCATTCATCTGAGTTTAGCCTCCGCTTAGGCTTCATATAAGACAACACTCCCCTGTTGAGTCAGCATCCTCTTGGGCTTCGTTCAAAAGAACTCCTCATTGAGTTTAGCCTTCTCTTGGGCATCATACAATGAAAGAGACCATAAAATCTCTTAACAACCTCCTATTGGGCTTCCAATACAAAGAATCACCCGTGTTAGGATAGAACCCAGAGAGTATAATTTCCCGGTGAAATTGCTCTTAATTCCAAAAGGATGGTTTCCCGGTGAAATCCCTTTTAAAGACAAAGACAGCCATACCCTATAGCTTCCTCTTGAGCTTCATACAAGGACCCTCGATGACCCTCGATGACCCTCGGAATTCCTCCTCTTGGGCTTACAATACAAGGACCCATGGGCTTCTTAAAAGCATCCCTTTAATCCAATCAATTTCTCCTAGAGATTTAGACACCAATCATCTCTATGGAAGAAGTATCTCATCTATCACATCACATACAATCAAAAACTTTTCAAACTTTTTCAAACTATTTTCAAACAAAAACATCTCTTAATCGTAAGTGGTAACGCTTGTACACTCAAGCAAAACACCCAATGCTTACAATTAAAAGATTCAGTCATTTTTCAAACATCTTTCTTAAACATGTAAGTGGTAACGCTTGTACACTCAAGCAAAACACCTATAACTTACGATGAAAGATTTCAATCAAACTTTTCAAAATGTATGTGATGAAATAGATTAGATACATTTTTCATTAAGATGACATTTGTCTGTGTCTCTTACTAACATTCTGTTGCTTCCACTAGCATAAGTGGGAACTACGATTGCTCTGACTTTCTCAACATCCTTTTGAGAATACGTAGGCACAAGGTCTCATCCTTGGCGAGCAAAATTTCTTTCTCCCTCAATCCAAACAAACCATAGAACCCTTTAGATCCGAGCTACAAATGCTCTGATTCCCATTAAGGGATATGTATGCAGAAGATCCAAAGATCTTTGCAAGCACAATAATAACAAACACTAGGATCCCACATAATCTATCCTTCTTAAACTCCCAAAGGAGAAACTTTCTCAATCATAGAAATAGCAATTAAAACATACAAACATATCAAACGTATTCATATATAAAGCTATAGATAACTATATATATTTAGGGTGCTCCATCTATTCCCTTTATATAACAAACCCCCTTACCCAGAATACTCCCCAATGCGTTGCGTCTAGTTTGCGCTAGTCGTTACGCATATCATAATCAATTAAGGGTATTAACAGCTTTCCCCTTTTTCATAATCATTAAATCATCTTTTCTTGTGTTGAAAATAATAAAGTTTGATGCTCGCGGCATCTTTATAAACAAATCAAAAGAGTAAATCGTTTCGGGCCAGAGAATCTGAATTCATATTCGATTCCCTAGCGCGTCACTTTTTACCGCGAACACTACCTATGTTAATAAGATGCATCTTATTTTTGGTAGCCTTACCATAAGAACTCCATAGTTAAATATGCTTAACTTGGAGTAGTATTGGGATGGGTGACCTTATGGGAATTTTTCTAGAAAGCATGTGAGTGAGGTAAAAGCATGATAAAAAGAATCGTGTTGGTTTGTGGGGTTAGTCAGTAATCTTGAAATTTATATGGGGCGTTACAGCATGTACCACTATTGGTACATTTCTGATCTAATTTGCATCTAGCAAAATTAGAGTCATATTTCCTAACTAAGATACAATCCCCTTTGTGTAACACCCTAAAATTTGTAATTTGTAATTTAATTGATATTTGTGAATTATTTTTGATTTTATGTGATGTGTGATGATATGTGTGGGGTTAGTGGTGTGAAGTAGATATTAACATAGAATTATTTAGATTAAATAAATGTGGTTAGTTGTGGTTAAATTGTGGTTAATTGTAGTTAGATAGTGGTTAGTTGTGGTTAGATTGTGGTTAGTTGCGATTAGATTGTGGTTAGTTGGTTTACGAGTAAATAATAATAATTTAGTTTATAATAGTTAGAATTATTTAATAATAAAATATAATAATTGGTGTATAAAGAAGAATAAGGGCAAGGTGGTAATATGTCGTGATAAGTTAGGGTAGGAGGGGAATTACCTAAAAAGGGTCCTAAGGTTAAACATAAAAAAGGAGAAAGAGAAGTTTATTTGGTACGATCGAAGTTTGAGAGAACGTGAAAGAAAAGCTAAGGTTCAGAGGAATTGTCGGTAGAACGGGAAGAATAAGAAGAAGGAACATACGTTGATAAGAATTAAGGTATTACGTTTAATCGATATTTCTTATGATTGATAGAGGGTTTAGGTGATGTGGGTTTTGTGTGTTATATGTGATCGATGAAAAAAATGATGAATTTGATGATTATGATGATGTTGGGTGAAATTATGAATTGTTGATTTAGAAAATGTTGTAATGATGTGTGTTGATAGTAATGAGATTTTGGGTTTGAATATGCAATATTTCATGAAATTTGGGGTTTTTGAATTGGGATGAAAGTTATTTTCGTACAGCTACTATTGATTTTCGTAAAATTACTTTTGTACACAGTGCAATCGATTGACATACTGGTGCAATCAATTGCACGGTAAAAAATTTGTGAAAAACTGGGTTCAGTATTGGTGCAATTGATTTCGTACTTGTGCAATCAATTTCACATTAAAAAATTTGTGAAAAACTGGGTTCTGTACTAGTGTAATTGATTTACATACTTGTGCATCGATTGCACAGTGTTGAACATGATTTTTGTAAAACTTCAAAAATTCATATCTTGGGTTGTGAGTGTCTGATTGATGCATTGTTTGAATAATAGGAAATTTGATTTAACGTACTCTAATATAAAATATTTTGGTAAGATAATTCCAACTATTCAATGTGTTTAATATGTCTTTGTGTGTGTCAAGTTATGATTGTTTTGTGGAACTCCTACAAAGGCATTATATGTGTTGGTATACCATGATGTTCTGTTTTAGATGTTGAATATGATGTTAATTATGTCTTTCTATTGTGATGATCTATTAGTGATGTTATTGTGATGTAAAAAATATGAATTGTGATGATGTTCCAGTGATATGCATGTTGTAAATATATAATACATGTTACGTGATGACTATGTGAATGATGATGCATTTGACTAGATGTGGTCGAATTTTTATATAACGTTGTTGTGCATCATGCATTCATAGAATTTTGGATGGTGGTCCGCTATTTTGGAATGTGTCTCATTTATGACGAGTCTCAATCCTATTGTGTGGATTGTGTGCGTTTATGATGTGCTTCGGTTTCAAGGGGGATTGATCCTATGGAAGGGATCTTTGGAGGGTGATGACCAAGTGTTCATCGATGATTTGGTACCACATGCATTTGACTAGCCATGGTCACATTAATATTCGATGTGACATTGCATAATTTCCATTGATGAGTTGTGTTATGTCGATGATTGTGAAGTATTTTTCTTCTTTTAGTTGGAGGAATTTTAGACACTTTCCGTTGATGATCTTCTATCTCATTATTGCAAAAATTGTTTGTCCTATTTTTGTTGCATTTTTCATGAATTCTTTTTCTCCAAAGTTGAATCTGGTATATTCCATGATCTTTGTGATTAGCTTCCGATATTGTAGGCACACTATTTTTTTCTTGCTTCCCATCATGTATTAGATTACTTGGTTTTGCCTAATTTGCCTTGATCTTGTTTTCGATTAACCATATGGCTTCAACATCAAACTAAGTTATAAGACCAAAGTTACTCTTTCTTGGAAAATGTGTGTGATTAGTCATATAATTAATTACAAAACTATAATGGAAAATGTATCCAGCAGTGAATGAATTTGGTAAGGGGGATGATGAATTTTTCATTAGTGAGGATGCAACAGTATTGAGGTTGAAGTTGTACCCTTTTTCTTCTGGCTCGAGGACAACATCTTCAGGGGGAGAGTTTAGGATATTTACAAATTCTTCTAATAACAAAGTTATTTTGTGCCTTTTTACTTCAGAGTAAATTATTCCATTATTGAAGGAGAGATTTAAGAAAAACATCTTAAATAGTGATGGATACACCTTACTTGACGGGCTCTAGATTAAGGTGGATAAATTTGATTCATAAAAAGTTTTAAAGTATTCACATTTTTTAAAATCCTCTAAATCCAGGGAGTGAATTCTCAGGACGATTCTAATGGAAAAATATTTGAGGAATCTCTCTTCTTGTTATTTAGAAGTGAAATCCCTAAAGAGATGATTGGATTAAAATCTCAACCTTTTAGGAGCCATACTAATGATTTTTAGAGAATAATCCCTCATATACAACTAGAAAAATGTTAAGAATGAAACGCAAGAATGAGGAATAAATACCTATCTATGGCATGCTTTATGAAAATTTGAGGGTGTAATAATTGTAAGGCTTTAATGGATATTATGCATATTCAAAATCATATAAAATCATTCCAAAATGGTGTGCCAAAATAGGATGGATGATTAGATTTTCAAGATATTAAATGATTATCATAATGTGAAGACTATGTTTAGCTTGGACTTTATTTTAAACTATGTGCGTCAAGCTTCTCCAATTAATTACCTTAATATCCCAATTGATTGGGATTACGTCACTCAACCTTCTTGGTACTTTTTGGGCCTTGTGCTAAATTTTCTTTTGGCTATTACTTTTATGTGCCCCTGTTCAGCTTATTTTCACCTCCTTTCTTTGAAATACTTAGAAAATCATCAATTGGGTTAGTAAAATTATTTTATTTGATGAGAAAGATTACATTCACTATTTCAAATAATTAATCAGGGTTTTTTGATAATTTCATCTTTAAAATAGTGTACTACCACAAGTATCAATAAGTCTTGATAATTCTTCGTGTAAAAGGAACACCATCACATTGTGGTACATCATTCTCTGCGAATTCTTGGATACGGGAGTTGGTTCCAACAAAGATATGGATATGCCCACTAGAGATGTATCCACTCAACCTACTACGAGGTTAGCTGATCGTTGAGGATCATACATATTGAGATATCCTCAAGGAAAAAACTTGCTATGATTACTCTCGTTGAACATAGTCTTGGATCAGAGACTTCAAAAATATTGTATATTTGAAATTATAATCGTTGCTTTGCACATATTTAATATACAAAACAAATTTGAGCTACAAATCTTCCCTACAAAATATATTAGGGTTTCATCTTTTGTACTAAGATTTTCTTGGGTCCTAGTGCGTTAGTTCTTCTATAAGGTCTAAGGTTTTTACCTATAGACCTTTTCTAATTATCAAAACAGAAAGGCTTCACTATTCAAACTTCTTGCACTAATTTTTTTTATAAATGGGACGATTCTTCTAGAACATTGGAACTTCTACACATTGATTTGTTTGGACATGTGAAAATTAAGTCAATCAATGGAAAGAAGTATGGATTAGTTAATTTAGATGACTACAATAGGTAGAAATGGGTGAAGTTTCTCTAACACAAGGATGAGTCACATCCTGTATTCACTACCTTTAGTATCCAATTGCAAAATGAGATAAGTCTCAATATTGTTAAGGTTAGAATTGATCATGGTGGAGAATTTGAAAAACAAATATTTTGAAAAACCATTTAATGAGTATGATATTTCCCATGATTTTTCCTGTCCGAGAACTCCACAACAAAGTGGAGTTGTTGATAAGAAAAATAGTACTTTGCAAGAAATGGCTAGGAACACAATCAATTAAATTGATATGGAAAAACACTTTTGGGCAAAAGTTGTAAACACAGTGTGTTATATCCAGAACATAGTCTCTATTAGACATATTCTTGAAAAGACTCCTTATGATTTATGGAAGAACAAGAAACCCAACATTTAATATTTTCATCTTTTTTGATGCTCTTGTTTTATCATGTAAGACTAAATACTAAATATAATTTGAACAAGTTTGATTTAAAAGCTCAAAGTTGTATCATGTTAGATTTGATGATAAGCTTCACTCTGAAAAGTCAAAGCTAGTTGATAAGCTTGCAGGTGTGGAGATTACCTCTTCAGAATCTGAAGGATACTGCAATGACTATCACATTATGAAAAGACACATTTGGGGTTGATGTCCGTGATAAATTATACCTCAATGAATCTCATGAATAAAATGGGTGATTAGAAACAAACTCGATGATGAAGGTGATCTCATGATAAGACAAAATACACCAGGTCAATATTTATATATTTTCTGACAAAGTACTTATAGACACCTCTTTGTAGACACCTATAGAAGTTAGAAGTTATTCTAACAAGGAAAATGTCAAAATATGGTTAGATATATTCTGTATAAGAATCTCTGCACTCTGGTTACTAAAGGGTCACTTTATTAATTAATGTTGGACTAAACCTATACACTTGCTCACCTGACTAACGTGTGCAAATTAATTATCTGACATATTTGGGAAACTACCTTATTGTAGATGATAATCGTTAGCATGGTATATTAAATTCTTATCATAAGTGTTTGTCTTGTCTTTTGACTCGTGTCTTGGAACTCGTTCATAAACCCCTCACCATAAGTTTTTCATTTATTGAGCTGTCAATCTTCAATTTTCTCGGTAATCTAAAGTGTATCTCTTACTCAGTCAGTTATGTTTTCCTTTCCACTATTTAAAGCCTTGATCATTCTACCCTAAGTATTTCATCTCTCCAAACACCAATTTTCTTTCATTCTCTCTCTCTCTCTATCTCTCTCTCTCTCTCTCTCTCTCTCTCTCTCTCTCTCTCTCTCTCTCTCTCCTCATGGACTCATGAAATTTTCACGAAGACAAATAATAGTTAATTATTAATAATTATTATTTATTATATTATGTGATAATTAATTTAATTGAGTGATTTAAATGAGTATTAGAATTATTTAAATATGTATGTTATTTGAGTCATTGGGTTTTATGAGTAGAAATGATATTATTTAGTGTTGGCCTAATTATAAGAATAGATGTAATAAGGAGGTGTTAAGTGTTAATCCCAATTTGAGTTTACTAGTTTGTAAAGGGTTAGAGGAAAAACATAGTTAGTGTTGTCATTTGGTGAAAAAGAAAGAAAGAAGAGAAGAGAAGAGGAAACCCTAGGAAGCTAAATCTTCAAGAGTTAAGGGGAGAATATTCATTATTATGCATTTGTATGTTGTTGGGTAGTGATAAGTAACATGCTATAGGATTGGGTATCTCAATTTCTAGGTTTCGGTTACTCAAATTGAAGTTGTAATTTGGGGTTTTTAATGATTAAAACTAGATTTGATGATATGAATAGGTTCCTTATATTGTATACATATTAGATGATGTTTAAATGATGATAAATAAGCATTAAAACTGATTTTGGGAAGGGACTTCGTAGCTGGTGCAGGTTTGTCACAATGCAGATTTTTCTGCATAATTGTTTTGATGAGTTTTGGATTTCTTTTGGATGTGATTTCGATGAATACGTGCTACTTGAATTAGTGTATGTATGTTATGTTTTGGATGAATTATTGAGAATAACATACATTGGCTTGTATGCTATGTGTTATTTGCGATATGTGATGAATGTAAATACCATGTGTATGGTTCGTTGATGATGAAACATGATGTTTTATGCAAATGGTGGATAATTCAAATGTGTTGGATTATTATGATATGTGATAATTAAGGTTGGTGGATAATCTCAATTATATATGTTGTTGGATAAATTGCACATGCATTCATGGGAGTTGGAACTCCATTATTGATTGGCTTGATTCTTGAATGGAAAGCGATGGCGGTGAAACTTTGGGTTCACAATGTGGCTTGATCCTTGAATAGAAATGGTAGCGGTGAAACTTTGGGTTCACAATGGTGGCTTTGGTCTTATCCGGATCTGAAGCGTGGCTTTGATTCTAAGTTATTGAATCGAAAGCGAGGTGAGCGGAATGTTCACGATGGTACCACATGCATGAGTCATATTGCATTGTAGTCTCATGAGTCATTAAAGAATGTGTGTTATATGTTGGAAAGTGTGGTAATTAATTATATTGATCATTGAATTGATTGTATTGATGAAATTTATGCTATTCATGATAAATGTGGATATGTTATACGTGGAATGTTTGTATAATCATATTATTTGGAATATCACGTGAAGTGTGTAGAATTCTTTAATAGATATTGTTCTATATTTCTTCCAATTTATATACATTTGGATAATGATGTGAATTTTCACCCTTCTGTTGTGATGTTGCCTCTATGTGGGTAACGTGCAGGCTCCGAGGATAACGGTGTTTCACCTGAGACTAATTGAGGAGTTTATCTAGTTATTCCTTATACTAGGTAGTGAGTCATTGCTCTGGTCATGTAACATGGAGATTATTTAGATTTATGCTTCCATGAGATATTTGTTATGTATTCTCATGTGTTTTGGATTTGTATGTTGAGATACTATGTTGATGTGGCCCCAAGGCCGATGTATGAATCTATATGACTTGATTATGTTATGGATTCATTGTTATTTCATCCAATGGTTATATTATGAGATGTAATCATTGATAATATCGAGAAATGGAATACTCCGTTGTGAAATGCATAGTTTTGTTTTAAAACATGAGATTTAAATATGTGTTATGATTATGACCAGGTGTGTAATTCGGTGAACTGACTTTGTAGGATTTTTGTATCCAAATCTGCGGATAGCAAGAGTCGCCACCGACTTTTATTTTTATCTAATTAAGGAAGGTAAAAGTAAGAAAAAGACCTTCGTTAGATTACGAGTTCGGAGAATGGTTATGAAAAGGAAGGTATTAGCACCCTTTCCATCCATGATTTATTCTACGGGCTCTTAGTTGCTCTAGATCACTTTTTAAAGTTGCTTTCTGTGTGTTTGACAAAAAATGTTTTGAAAAGGGCATTTCGCTTTGACTTTGTAATGACTCATGTAGGAGTGTATACAAAGTGTTCGGAAATGTTTCGTTTTGAAAAGAAATTGAACTTTGAAAAAGAGTGTGTGGTGTGAAAAGCATTTGATTTTTAGAGCAAGCAACTAGAAGACTTATTTACCCACTCAGAATTGGTCGTTTTTTTGTACTTCTACATTCCTTTAGAATAGCGCTAGCCATACCATTAGTTGGTAGGTAGCTCCATTCGTTGGATGTAAGCGGGACATTCGAAGGGACATCGGATGGTCATAGAAAGCAACTTGTAGGGAGTATCCTAGCACATTCGAAGGGACTATCATCATTTTTCGTAGGCAACAATCGAGGGTCAAGATCATGTATTCGTAGGCGACATCGTGGGTCTATGATCTTGGTATCGAAGGGACTATGATGATTTGTTTTGAAGGCAACGGTGCTAGAATACCTCTACGTTCGAGGGACTTGACCATTTTGAATTCGCAAAGGCAACGAGAGAGAATTACCCTAAGGGGTGCGTGTGTGAAAGAAGTGTGTTGATTTCAGAATATGTTATCTTGAAAATTAGTGGGCTATGTTCAATTTTAGTCTTGCCATACACGCCTAATTACTAGCAATTTATAGGGTGCGGAAAGTAAAATGCGGAATGTAAAGTGCGGAAAGGTAAATCCTACGCTATTACAAGGCTTTGGGGCAGATACATAATTTACAATGCGAAAAGTAAAATCCTAATTAAAACTATTACATCCCGTATACATTTACATTATTGAAAAATAAAATGAAAACGGAAGAATCGTCTGAATCGGATTAACCTGTGAAACAAACGAGAAATCGGAAAATATGATAAAATCGAAATAAGAGAAAATGTTAGAAAAAATGCAATTTTTTATATGGAAAAATTATTATATGCTGGAAATAAGATAAATAAGTTAAAAAAATTTTTTTGGGATTTTTTAGATGCATTTTAGTAATTTAAAATGAATTTACAATGATTTAAATGCTAAATTATAAATAAAAATAAATATGCATGCAAAAATGTATTTTTAAATTTATTAAATTAAATAAAGATTTTCAGAATGTAAATGTAAAAGAAAATATTTTTGATGAATTTTAATGCTTAAATAAAATGTGAAATTAATTAAAATAGATGCAAAATATTGAAATATGAAAAATATGAAAAAGTTGAGTTTTGGAAAAGAAAGTGGTCTGATGAGGATCGAACTCGTGACCAGAGTATCCATGAACAGTCCACGCCTAACCAATGAGCCAAGTGTGCTTCACTGTTTAGAAAGCGGATTGAATGGAAAATAACACGTCGCCTCTGGTCTCCTCCGCTCGCAAGCTTCGTCTTCAACCTTTTGAATTTTTAATCTTCGCGTATACAGTTCGACGCTAGGTCCTAAAACATCAAAAACGCAGCACATAATATAAATTATATCTAAGACCATGGATCGATTCCTCAGGTCATTCCGAATGCAATGGTACAGGTCTTGTTGTCCAATTTTTCCATTTAAGCAAAGCCCTAAATCGAGCTCAGAAACCCTAGCTATGGTATATCACGATTCAGGCCATGGAAACACGATTGGCTTACCCAGATCGCTTGCAAACTTGATTCTAAACATGAACAAACAATCAAAACAGATTAATAATGCATGAATAATGAAAATCGATTTTGAAAGAAGCTTGACAAACCGAAATCGTGTTTGATGAATTCTTGATGGTTTTGAATGATGTAAGAGTCTGGATCGACTCAGAACAACCCAAGGAATGCAATGGAATCCTCAAAAGCAATTGAGAACGACTGGAACTAGGATTACCAATAGCTTGAATGTCACGGTTTTTGAGCTTTGGAATAGGGTTTCTAAGGCAATTTTCCGTTCTCTTTCGGTTGGTATGCATCAAGTATAAGTCTGGAAGGATTTGGCATTATTTTGGGAAAGAATTAATCAATAATCAATGATAATCAAATTTGATTTTTGCAAAATCAAATCTTCAAACCTTGGTCAATTTTCAATCTAATCTTCCATATTGATCCAATTTCGAATTTGCTGGCTTTTAATGAATTGATTGGATCACAAAGAAGAAATAAAAATCAAATTTGCAATTAATTTGGATTTTATACTTTATTTTTCAATTTAATTTGTATTTAAATGAATAAATTCCAAATTAAATAGGAAAATAAAATAAAAATTCGTGGCATTGGGCTTGGATATTCCTAATTGCATGAGGAATAAGTTAGGATGAAGAAAAAGTAGGCCCATTTGCAAAGGATTTGATTTTTAGGAGTATTTCTCTTTGTGCATTCTTTCAAAATTGCCCAACTTGTGAATGGTGTAACTTGCTCAATTTTCCACATTTTTGAGTGTTCTTGGACTTTTTAGAAAGCTCTAAGAGTCCTCTAACCAACCCTTTTGGTCTCATCTCAATTGGAGTTACCATGCTCAATATATATTCAAAGCAAAAAGTTGACTTTTTGTTGGCTTTGAAAATGACCTGTAATGTTTTGAGCTATACCTCTCAAATGAAGCATTTTTTGGACATTCTTGTGAGACATGAAATTGTAGAGAATTGAATTTCCTTCAAAACAAGAGGTGGTGGAAAATTTTTTGAGAAAGTATGAGAAAGTTATGATCAGTCAAAGTTCAGTTGACTTTTCACCTAGAAACCCTAATTTAGAAAGTTTGACTTTTGAGCAAATCTTGAGTTTTCTTGATGAATCATGATCAACCCTTGATCAAATGATGAATGTAACTTCAAAATGAGGATGTTGACCAGAAATGATGAAGTTTGACTGTATGTTGACCACAGTTGACTTTTGTCCAACTGATTTTCAACCATCGAGTTGTCCGAGAAAACTTGACTTGTGAAGCTTGAAACTTGACATGGAGAATCTTTGAAGCATATGAGGAGGCATGAAGGCCATTGGAGATGTTGGAAGTTCATCTTGACTTGAGAGATACCAAACCCTAGTTTGGGTTGATTGTCTAAGAGAGTTTGTCGATCAACTCTTGAGGAATCCTTGAGCATAGATGTATGAAATCTCTTGAGTAGATGGAGGGCAAATTTTGGGGTATGACTTCCTGTTCAATCTTCTTGTCTTGGAGGGTTAGATTGACACGCTTGTCTTTTGTGACCGGAGGTAGAAGATGATTGAACACTCGATACACTGAAAATTTGCACTCATTTGGTGGATGATGCGGGAATGGGCTTCTGGATGCCATTTGGATACTTATTGGAGGATGAGTCGTCGCTAGACTCGAGAATGTTGATAGGAGAATTGACGGAGATGGGCTTAAGATGCCATCTGGAAGATCGATCTTTGGGGAGTGAGCCGCTAGGCTCAGACGTTTCTGGAAGGAGCATGGAGATGGGCTTAAGATGCCATCTAGAGGAGTCATCGTTAGACTTCGTGTTCATTTTTGAATAAAGTTATTGGTTTGTATTGATTTTAACCATATATGCATTCGAAAGTGGAGAAATGTTGATAAATGGTCGGAGATGGGCTTAAGATGCCATCCAAGGCAAGAGTCGTCACGCTAGACTCTATAGTTCTTTGTTGATAATAGGAAGGGTCGAATAAATCTTCGTGTCGATTACTCGAGGAGATAGTAGTTGGCAAAATGTGGATAGCTTCCTGTTGTGCATCGGGTGTTGATCCATTGCACATTATCGGAGGATAACCGGGTGGTCTTCGGATAGTTTTCCGTCGGTTCGGGCTTAATCTGGACGATCGTCGGAGGACAACCAAAGGCGGTCTTTCAGATAGTTTTCCCGTCGATTCGGGGCTTAATCCTGGACCAGTCGTCAGAGGATAACCAAGGGAGGTCTTTCAGATAGTTTTCCCGTCGATTCGGGGCTTAATCCTAGACCTGTTTGCGTCGGTGGTATTACTGTTTTGGAAAACAAGAGGAACTTTGACAGAATATTGGTTAGCTTTATGCAAAGTATGATGCATGACAGTGTATATGAATGACATATGCATGAATTATGACTTTATGAGTAATGTATGAATGATAGATGTTGTGGTATTTCAAAACATATCCATCTTGAAGAAGATGCGGATGCTTTGTTTGAGGATTTCTGACTCCTGCTTGGGGAATTGAGTAGGTGGAAGTCCCTAACTGCTTTTGAGAAAGATACCCTGGATTCCTCCGATGCACTATCTGACCAAGTCTTGGGCCTAGATATTGTTGAGGAAGGTAGAGATGAGAAGCTCGTTGTTGGAGATCTCATATAGACCTAGAGGAGGATCTGGGAGGCGATCCGTTGGGGACCTTGTATGTAGATCCTGAGGAAATTTAGGAGGCGCTCTTGGGGATTAGGTGCAGATCTCGTTGGAGCATTTGATAGTTCTTGGGAGACCGGGCTGGAAGAGTCAGGATCCCGTTGTAATCTCTGGTTGGGGAATGAAGATGTAGGTTCCTCCGATGCACTATCTGACCAAGTCTTGGGTGGATTACGTTGGGGAAAAGGAAGATGAGAGATACCTGGGATAAATACCTTGTTGGGGTGAGGTGTTCTGCTTGAGGCCGATGTAACATTTCTTAGTCGAGTGGAATTGCAGCTCGTGGATTCCCTTTTGCTCTGCTGGGGAAGTTGTGTTGTGAGTGACACCTTGGCAAGGGTCATGCTCTGTGGGGGAATGCTTTGGTGACTTTCTTCGTCGTCCCAATTCCTAGAGCCTGTAGTAAGTACTTTTGTATGTTCACTTTTCGTATGTTTGTGATTAGATTCTTATTGTCAAATGCGTATAGTCATTCAAAGCAAACGTTGGACTTATTGCAAATAACAACAACAGAAATTGTAAAGAGAAAGAAGTTTGCGTTTATTTGAAAGGTGGCGTGTGGCCAAGTAGTTTGTACACAAGAAAGGTAAAAAGCTATGCGGAAACAATCTCGTTAAGTTCCAACTGTGCTAGTACTCATATATTTCGACTATCTCATCCCCTTGCTGTCAGTAGAAGGTGAGTAGACTGATCCTCGCCATTTGAACCTTGAATGCTGATAGTAGTCTGGAAGCAGATGATCTGGAAGAGACATAGTTGTATGCTTAAATCCCTAACTTTTGCCTAGACCGCCCTTTCGGGTTTTCAGTCTACCGGGATACCCTTTTTGCCCAAGCCGCCTTTTCGGGTTTTCGACTTGCGGTGTACATGTTTTGTATATATCCTTAATTTTGCCCGAACCTTTTGGTTCGCCAGGATCTCTATTTTGCCTAGGTCGTCGACCTAGCGGGTCTCTTTATGCGTAGTATTTTTGACTATGTCTGCGTTCACGAGGGTGTGGGAAGTCTTCACCATCCATGGTGCTAAGTATCATAGCTCCGGGAAAATCTGTCTTGACTACAAATGGTCCCTCGTAGGTGGGAGTCCATTTGCCTCTGGGATCACCTTGTGGGAGAATGATGCGCTTGACTACTAGATCACCGACTTGGTAGACTCGGTGTTTGACCTTCTTGTTAAATGCTTTGATCATTCGCTCGATAAATCATCCATGGCGGATGGATGCGAGTCGTTTCTCATCGATCAAGTTAATCTGGTCAAGGCGAGTCTGGACCCAGTCGTCTTCGCCTAACTCTGCCTCCTGGAGAACTCTAGTTGAGGGTATCTGAATCTCGATGGGTAAGACGGCTTCCATACCGTATACAAGAGAGAAGGGTTGCCTGTTGATGTTCGTCTTTGTGGTCGATAACCATGAAGAGCAAATGGTAACATTTCATGCCAATCTTTGTAAGTCAGTCATCTTGTATAATCTTCTTAATGTTCTTATTGGCGGCTTCCATGCTTCATCTTAGGCCGATATGGAGAAGAATTGTGATGCTTGATCTTGAATTGCGTGCAGAGTTCGGTGATCATCTTATTGTTGAGATTGGAACCGTTATCTGTGATAATCCTTTCAGGAGTGCCATACCGACAGATAAGATTATGCTTGACGAATCGAGCCACAACATTCTTGGTAACAGATGCATACGAGGCTGCCTCTACCCACTTGGTGAAATAATCTATTGCCACAAGGATGAAACGATGTCCATTGGAAGCTGTGGGCTTAATTTCTCCAATCATGTCAATGCCCCACATTGCAAAAGGCCAAGGAGAAGTTAAAACATTCAGAGGTACTGGAGGTACGTGCACTTTGTCGGCATAAATCTGGCATTTGTGACAAGATCGAGCGTAGCGGTGACAATCAGCTTCCATGGTGGACCAATAGTAACCTGTTCTCAAAATCTTCTTAGCCATGGTGTGTCCACTGGAATGGGTACCAAATGCGCCTTCGTGTAACTCTTCCATGATACGTATTCTTTTTTCGGTCTACAGTGATGCACAAGTCGTGGTTGCGCTTGTATAAGATGTCGTTGCTGAGGAAGAATTTGGATGCAAATCTTCTCATGAACTTCTTATCATTAACAGATGCCCCTGCGGGATATTCCTGAGTCTCAAGATACCTCTTCACGTCATAGTACCAAGGTTTCTCTTCTGCGTCAAGCTCATAACAATACGTTGGTTCGTCGAACTTCTCAATGAGGATCTGGGGAGCCTCGTTGTCCCATCTAACCTTGAACATAGACGACATAGTAGCTAATGCGTCTACCAACTGATTCTCTTCTCATGGAATGTGATCAAAAGTAATCTCTTCGAAGTAGGGGATCAAACTCAGAACATGCTCTCGATACGGAATGAGATTCAGATGCTTCGTATCCCACTCGCCTTTTATCTGACTGATCACTAAAGCTGAGTCTCCATACACTTGTAAGAACTTGATTCTTAAGTCAATAGCAGCTTTAAGACCCATGATGCATGCTTCGTACTCGGCCATGTTATTAGTGCAACTGAAACATAATCTGGCGGTGAAAGGAGTATGTCCGCCTGTAGGGGATGTAATGATGGCGCCAATGCCATTGCCAAGTGCGTTTGAGGCTCCATCAAAAACCATGGTCCATCGGGATCCTTGTTCAGGTCCTTCGTCCGGGCCTGGTTCTTCGCAATCGGTAACTAGTAAAACATCTTCATCGGAAATTGATGCATAGGCGAGTAGTCATCTACGGCGATGAGCCAAATGATCGGCTACGACACTTCCTTTGATCGCTTTAAAGTGTCTTGGATGTCATACTCGGTCAAGATCATTTGCCATCTTGCTATTCTTCCGGAGAGAGCTGGTTTCTCAAATATGTATTTTATTGGACCCATCTTAGAAATCAACAAGGTAGTGTGGGTCAACATATCTTGTCTTAGTCGTGAGCAGCCAAAGCGTTGCAAGTTTTCTCAGTGTGAGTATCTTGTTTCACGATCGGTAAACTTTTGCTAAGGTAGTATATTGCATGCTCTTTTCGACCAGACTCGTCATGTTGCCCCAACACACACCCCATTGAATTCTCTAGCACTGTCAAGTACATGATAAGAGGTCTTCCTTGAGGTGGCATCGGAATAGGAGGATTAGAAGGTACTCCTTGATTTTGTCAAAAGCGATCGGCAATCGTCGTTCCATCCCACTACTTGATCTTTCTTTAATAACTTGAAGATTGGCTCACAAGTAGCAGTTAGGTGTGCAATGAATCTGGCAATGTAGTTTAATCGGCCCAAGAAACCTCTGACCTCCTTCTCTGTGCGGGGAGCTGGCATTTCTTGAATAGCTTTAACCTTGGCGGGATCAACTTCAATACCTTTACCACGACAACAAACCCTAGGAGTTTTCGGATCGACTCAAAGGTGCACTTGTTAGGATTGAGTCTCAGTCTATACTTCTTCAACCTATCAAACAGTTTCTGTAGATGATCAAGATGCTCTTCTTCGGTCTGTGACCGAGCTATCATGTCGTCGACGTAGACCTCTATCTCGTGATGAATCATGTCATGAAACAATGTCACCATAGCCGCGATAAGTGGCGCTGCATTCTTCGATCCGAGCGGCATAACCTTGTAGCGAAAGTGCCCCTGTGTAACAAAAGTAGTCTTTTCCATGTCTTGAGCCATTTTGATCGATTGTAGGAGAAACCATCCATGAAGGATAAAACCTTGTGTTGGCGGTGTTGTCAACGAACATCAATATGAGGAAGTGGGAAATCGTCTTTCGGACTCGCTTTGTTCAGATCTCGTAATCCACACACATTCGTACCTTGCCATCCTTCTTAGATACAGGTACCACATTGCAACCCAGGGATAAGAGGTGACTAAAAAAGCAGTTGAGCGCTTCATAACTTGGCTTTGATTTTCTCGACATCTCGGGCGCATCGACGAACCTTCATTTCACCGGAGAAAACCTTCTTTTGTCGGCAATCGGTGTACCACGATATCAATGTCCAGCCCTGGCATGTCTTCGTATGACCAAGCAAAAACCTCAATATAGTCTCGTAGCATCTGAACCAACCTTTCTTTAACACTGTTCTCAAGACCCGCTCCTATCTTGATCTCTTTTCTGTCTTCGCCAGTACCCAAATTCACAACCTCAACTTGCTCTTCATGTGGCTGTATAACTCGCTCTTCTTCTTTGTGATCGGCAAGTTCTCCTGCACTTCACAATCTTCCTCACTTTCGTCTTCGGCTTGGTAGATCGGATTATCGAAGTCATATTTAGCACTAGCATAGCTGTTATTAACGAGATTCGGAGTGATTCTGCAGTGTATCACGTGGGTGTGTGTAAGAAACACATAGCTTTTTGAAGGGGTGATAAAGTAAAGAAAGAAAACAAACAATTGAATGCAAAAGTCCAACGAATTTATTGAATGAAAATACATGCGACGGATAATAACCCTATAAGCGAGCCATGATGCCGGGTAAGGCACTAGGCTTTCAAAGTTCATAAAGAAATACGAAAAGAAAAACAAAACAAGAGCAATTACTCGACTAAAGGAGATTGGTATGGCGTCTTGATCTTCCAATTCTTGAGCCCATGATCGGAGTTGGGAAGATCCACTTGCGATGTCGAAGCCGTTGTCGTCGTCTTTATAGCATGGATTCCACTCGGCGATGCGGAAGGGAAGTTGGCCGCACGTTCGCGGCGTATCATCTTCGACCTTTGATGGTGAAGCCTAAACCGGTCTTGTCGGTTGAAGGGAAGATCGGGAGCTGTCCCCAAATAGCACTACCTCCTTGTTCAATGGCTTGAGCATCTTCGTGAGGCCATCCTAGGCGGAGCTTGTGTAATCTCGGGGTGACGGGAGAGTCAACATGCATGACTCTGGGTATTGTTTCAAAAGCTTGACAGGGGGTCTCGAAGAATTCACCCTCTATCTCAAGGTATCAGAATGACTGTAGATGACTGACCATATACTCTTCTTCACCATATACTGTAACAACCTCCCCTTTCACCGGGTACTTCAGTTTCTGATGCAAGGTAGAGGTGCCTTCCCATGTATCCAAGGCGTCCAAGTAGGCAAGAGTAGGCTGGACGGATGTCCATGACAAAGAAAGTGGAGTCAAAAGTATGGGAACCGACTTTAACAGGCAGAGTGAGTTCTCCAAGTACTGTTCGCTTGGAACCATCAAAAGCTCTCACGATTATGTCACTGGGTTCTCAGAACCAACCCTTCGACATCAAGTTGATCAAAAGCAGTCTTCGGTAGGATATTCATAGCAGAACCGGTATCCACCAAGACATGAGATAGTGTAGTGCCCTTGCATTCAACAGAGATGTGCAAGGCTTTGTTGTGTTTCTTCCGGTCAAATCGACATCGAGAGAAGCCTAGGCCGTTGTTGGCAGCCAGGCTAGCAATACAAACTTCGAATTGATCAGTGGTAGTGTCTTGCGGCACATGAGCATTCTTCAGAAACTTCACCAAGGCATTAGCATGAGCCTCAGAGCACAAGAGCAGAGCAAGCATGAATATCTTGGACGGAGTCTGTCCCAATTGTTCCACAACATTGTAATCACTCTTCTTGATAATCTTCAAAATTTCCTCCATTTCTTGTTTGGAGGTGTCTTGATAACTTCCTTTGGTACTACGGTTGAGCGGGATGAGTCCTTTGGTTCTTTCCCTCTAGCTTGGGGAATGGGTTGAATGGCTGGAATGCGAGCTGGAGTCGCGGTGTCTTTTGGAGGAGAGATATCTGGAGAGAATACTCTTCCGGTTCTGGTCACCTTACTGGATCCGGTGATGTTGTCGATGTCAGGAATGGTATCTTCAATTGTAAGATCCTTGATAGTCAGAGGGTCTTGCTTGACGCCATGATAGTAAACATCAGCTCCATAGTTCCACGGTATAGCTTTGTTAGAGGAATATGGAACATGTCTGGGAGAAGTAATGATGAGAGGTGCCACTCTAGGCACAGGATCAGCAGAGGAAATCCTAATCGTGTTGACATCAGCAAAGTCTTCTGAGAAGTCGTCTCCCCATCTGGTTGCCTTAACATCTTCAATAGGAATCTTGTAGCTTTCAGGAACGATATACTTCACCATGTAATCGAACTTCCCACTTGGCTGCCCCAAGGTATCTCACACAGATGGTACAGTTTCGTTTGCATTGTCAATCTTCAACTTAGACATTTCTTCACACAGCTTCTGCACAGGTGGTTTCAGAAATAGTATCTCACGGTTATCCATCATGAACTGAACACGTCTTCTCAACCAAGCACAACCATCAGGTGCAGATGGGCACCAACGACAATTCTCGGGCATTACGGATTGACACGCTTGCAACAAATTCTTCTTAACATCATCGGAGGAATGGTCAAGTCATCGTGTTGAAAATAAGTATCGTAAACGACATTGGAACTCTTGTCATGGTTAGGCATAGGTGCGTTGATCACATTGGTCTCCAGGAGGATCAAACTCAATCTGCTTAGCTTGATCATATCCACGAATCTTGTTCTTGAGCCCAACAATTGTCGATGTCGTGCCTGGCTATTGGAATGGTAAGCACACTTAGCATTAGGATTATACTTGGAGAGGAAGTGTTGACATTCGAGGAGGATCCTCAAGTAATCAACTCTGCTTTCAACATGTGTTGCAAGGCTTGCGACAAGGGCATGTTGATCTTCGTGGCTCTTCGGGCGTTACGGCTATCGCGTTGTCTCGCTGAGGTTGTCTTGATGTAGGGTTGGAGATCACAACGCCCCACAGTTGAGCGCAGTCGGTCTTGGCTCGGCTTTTTTGACCATACACAGCATTGGCTTCTTTCTTACCACCAAAAGATTTCTTCGCAGCGTTTGAAGATGTCTCTATTTGAATCTTTCCACTCTTGATACCAGCTTCGATACGCTCGCCTGTCAATATCAACTCGGTGAATCCGGCTGAAGAGTTTCCAATCAGGTGATTGAAGAATGGGCCTGTCAGTGTCCCCATGAACATATCAACCAACTCCCTATTAGACAAGGGTGGTTGAACTCTGCCTGCTAGATCTCTCCACTTCTTAGCATACTCCTTGAACTTCTCGTCACGACCCATAGACATGCTTTGTAGTTGCATGCGGTGGGTGTCAATTCAACATTGTACTCATCTTGTATGCAGAAAGCATCAGCTAAGTCACTCCAAATACGGATACGGTCATTCTCTGGTGATAGTACCATTCCAACTGGGTTCCGGACAAACTCTCTTGAAAATAGTGCATCCACAACTTTCCGTCATCAGTGTGGGGATTGATCTTCTGGACATAAGACTTCAAATGCAGCTTTGGGCAAGACATGCCATCATACTTAGCAAAAGTAGGAACTTTGAACTTGGGAGGAATCACAACACCAGGAACGAGACTCAGATCATCAAAATTCAGCCCGGACATCTTCAAGTTTTCCACAGCATTCAGACGATCTTCAAGTTGCTTGTACTTGTCATCTTCATTAGAGTATTGGCCATCATCATAGTTCTTCTCAAGCTCAGGCTGACTGCCTTCACCATCACCCTTGTTACTTTCCTCAGTATGGACACTTCCTTCAGAGAGCTCAATACGGCTGACCACCTTAGGACCACCTTTGTAGCGTCTGCCCATGTTGAGGAGACCAACAACCTTGTTCTTCTTGTTGATGAGCTTCTTCAAATCCTTTTGGCCTTGGACCAAGCTGGTAAACATCTGCTGAAACTGAGCATTCTGAGCCTGAAGATCTTTGACAGTCTGTTCAAGAGCCATTTATGCTAAAATAAATAGCGAGCAAATGAGAAAACCAAACTCCAATGTACCTGTGATGCAATGTTATGCTATTCTATGCAATGTTTATGCGAATGCAATGCAATGTTTTCAAGGACCTTAGGAATTTAAATTTGTTAAACAAGCAATGAACAAACATTTATTAGTACTTTTTCATTATTCTTTTTCTTTTTAAGTACAAGAGATAGTTCAAAATAATAAAAGAAAACATAAACATCCTCAAGCTCTAAGTCTCCCATGGGCGCTTCCTCTTGGTGCCGATGTAGCCATTGATGCTTCGCTCCTCATGAAGTAGCTTTGTCAACTCTAGCACTTTCTTCTCGCTTGCATAGCACTGAGCTTCAAAGGTATCCCTTTCTTCCTTAAGCTGAATCCAGGATCTCTTCAAGTCTTCAAAATCAGTAGGCATGTCAGGATGGAGAACAGTATAGGGTACGTCACCTATAACAACAGGTTCCATAATTACTGGTAGAACAGGCGTGAATGGCATCATGAGGTTTTGAGCTCGAGCTCGCACCCATTTGAGGTAAGGTTCCCAAGGAATGGATTTTTGGTTCCCCAAAGTCTTGGTATCAGTCTTCTTTACCATGCCCCAAGCATGTATGAACCTTCGTCGGTAATTCTGGAGATCGTGGTTGTAGTCGAACACAACATCTTGGAGAAGCATATCATGTGGACCGTCTTTTCGAGCAAAACCAAACTGACGTAGAGCTAGAGAAGGGTTGTAAGTGATACCTCCCCTTATACCAAGGAGTGGTACATTAGGGAATTCTCCACAACGCTCAATGAATGTGAAGTCCTTTTGAGAGAACAGACTCCAACGGATATCTGAATGAGAGAGTGACATTAGCCTTTGAGACCATCTCAACCTTTGTTCATTCTTCAAAACTGATGGAGGAAGGTGCGAAATAAACCACCTTGAAAGTAACGGTATACAACACATGAGAGTTCCTTGTCGCTTAGTAGTGCAGTGTGGAGAATGGGGATGTCTCCAAGCAAAGTAGGCACTGGATTGCGGGTAAGGAACAACTTGATGGCATTGATATCGATGAACTGATCCGAGTTAGGAAATAGAACCAAACCATAAATTAGCAAGGCCACAATATTTTCAAATGCATGGAAACTCATAACTTTGAGGAATTCTCGGGCTTTCTTAATTAGGAACTTGGCAAGTAAACCCTTAACTCCACTTCTGGTTTCCCAATTGGCTTCAATATCTGAGCGCTTAAGATGTAAGGCGGATGCGATGTCTTCGAACTTAGGAACCTTTTCCAAACCGGTGAGTGGCATTTGGTCGAGAATAGGTATCCCAAGTAGCTTAGAGAACTCTTCTAAGGTAGGAACCAACTGATAATCTGGAAATGTAAAGCAATGGTGTTTCGGATCAAAGAACTGGAATAGGACATGCATCATATCTTCTTCAAACCGGGATAACCAAATCAAGTAGATAACCATGTCTTTTGATGAACCGAGCATGGTCGGAATTTGAAACCAATTCTTTGAGTTGAGAAGGATACCCATGAAGTTGATTCGGATAGTCTTTCTAGAAGCCATAACCCCTACAAAGCAGAGCAAAGATAAATCCCTAGGTCCTTGAAATAGTTAGAAATGATATGCAATGCGAATGATGTCATGATGTCATGTTTAGCACACACAAACAATTCACACAATGAGCCTAGGGTTAAGGCTTGCATGAGGTATAGGTGATTACCCTACCAAAAGTTTGAGTTGGTTCATCACGTCCTATAATAGTAAGGGTTCTAGGAATCTCACATCATAGATCTTTCTCATAGGCGCTTATTTCAATACGACGCCAAGTGGTCGATCGAAAATGTCCCAAAAGTCTAATCTCAATGGCGTAGCATCGAGTATCAACCAACCTCGGTCTACACCAAAGCCGGCCATCTCACTACCTCCTAATGGCCAAGATGGGTCAATTAAGGTTCTAAAAGTTTAGTTAGCGCTTGATGACACCACGCAGAAGCCAAATACTATCTTCAACTTGGGAATGAAGAGTATCGGGACAACCAAAGTGTCACGCTAACGTTAGCCATCATGTTGACCGTTTGTAGGATTTTTGTATCCAAATGTGCGGATAGCAAGAGTCGCCACCGACTTTTATTTTTATCCAATTATGGGAAGGTAAAAGTAACAGAAAAAGACCTTCGTTAGATTCTTAGTTCGGGAGAATGGTTATGAAAAGGGAAGGTATTAGCACCCCTTTCCATCCGCAGTTTATTCTATGGGCTCTTAGTTGCTCTAGATCACTTTTTAAAGTTGCTTTCTGTGTGTTTGACAAAAAATGTTTTGAAAAGGGGCATTTCGCTTTGACTTTGTAATGACTCATGTAGGAGTGTATACAAAGTGTTCGGAAATGTTTCATTTTGAAAAGAAATTGAACTTTGAAAAAGAGTGTGTGGTGTGAAAAGCATTTGATTTTTAGAGCAAGCAACTAGAAGACTTATTTACCCACTCAGAATTGGTCGTTTTTTTGTACTTCTACATTCCTTTAGAATAGCGCTAGCCATACCATTAGTTGGTAGGTAGCTCCATTCGTTGGATGTAAGCGGGACATTCGAAGGGACATCGGATGGTCATAGAAAGCAACTTGTAGGGAGTATCCTAGCACATTCGAAGGGACTATCATCATTTTTCGTAGGCAACAATCGAGGGTCAAGATCATGTATTCGTAGGCGACATCGTGGTTCTATGATCTTGGTATCGAAGGGACTATGATGATTTGTTTTGAAGGCAATGGTGCTAGAATACCTCTACGTTCGAGGACTTGACCATTTGAATTCGCAAAGGCAACGAGAGAATTACCTAAGGGTGCGTGTGTGAAAAGTGTGTTGATTTCAGAATATGTTATCTTGAAAATTAGTGGGCTATGTTCAATTTTAGTCTTGCCATACACGCCTAATTACTAGCAATTTATAGGGTGCGGAAAGTAAAATGCGGAATGTAAAGCGGAAAGGTAAATCCTACGCTATTACAAGGCTTTGGGGCGATACATAATTTACAATGCGAAAAGTAAAATCCTAATTAAAACTATTACATCCGTATACATTTACATTATTGAAAATAAAATGAAAACGGAAGAATCGTCGAATCGGATTAACTGTGAAACAAGCGAGAAATCGGAAAATATGATAAAATCGAAATAAGAGAAAATGTTAGAAAAATGCAATTTTTATATGGAAAAATTATTATATCTGGAAATAAGATAAATAAGTTAAAACAATTTTTGGGATTTTTAGATGCATTTAGTAATTTAAAATGAATTTACAATGATTTAAATGCTAAATTATAAATAAAAATAAATATGCATGCAAAATGTATTTTAAATTTATTAAATTAAATAAAGATTTTCAGAATGTAAGTGTAAAAGAAAATATTTTTGATGAATTTTAATGCTTAAATAAAATGTGGAAATTAATTAAAATAGATGCAAAATATTGAAATATGAAAATATGAAAAGTTGAGTTTTGGAAAAAGAAAAGCAGCGGGTCACGATGAGGATCGAACTCGTGACCAGAGATTATCCATGAACAGTCCACGCCTTAACCAAGCGAGCCAAGTGTGCTTCCTTTGTTTAAAGCAGTTGAATGGAAAATAACACGCGTCGCCTCACGGTCTCCTCTCGCAAGCTTCGTCTTCAACCTTTTGAATTTTTAATCTTCGTCGGCCTGGTTCGACGCTAGGTCCCTGGCAAACATCAAAAACGCAGCACACATAATATAAATTATATCTAAGACCATGGATCGATTCCTCAGGTCATTCCGAATGCAATGGTACAGGTCTTGTTGTCCAATTTTTCCATTTAAGCAAAGCCCTAAATCGAGCTCAGAAACCCTAGCTATGGTATATCACGATTCAGGCCATGGAAACACGATTGGCTTACCGGATCGCTTGCAAACTTGATTCTAAACATGAACAAACAATCAAAAGCAGTTAATAATGCATGAATAATGAAAATCGATTTTGAAAGAAGCGACAAACCGAAATCGTGTTTGATGAATTCTTGATGGTTTTGAATGATGTAAGAGTCGGATCGACTCGAACAACCCAAGGAATGCAATGGAATCCTCAAAAGCAATTGAGAAGCGGAACTAGGATTACCAATAGCTTGAATGTCACGGTTTTTGAGCTTTGGAATAGGGTTTCTAAGGCAATTTTTCCGTTCTCTTTCGGTTGGTATGCATCAAGTATAAGTCTTTGGAAGGATTTGGCATTATTTTGGGAAAAATTGATCAATAATCAATGATAATCAAATTTGATTTTTGCAAAAATCAAATCTTCAAACAGTCAATTTTCAATCTAATCTTCCCATATTGATCCAATTTCGAATTTGCTGGCTTTTAATGAATTGATTGGATCACAAAGAAGAAATAAAAATCAAATTTGCAATTAATTTGGATTTTATACTTTATTTTTCAATTTAATTTGTATTTAAATGAATAAATTCCAAATTAAATAGGAAAATAAAATAAAAATTCGTGGCATTGGGCTTGGATATTCCTAATTGCATGAGGAATAAGTTAGGATGAAGAAAAAGTAGGCCCATTTGCAAAGGATTTGATTTTTAGGAGTATTTCTCTTTGTGCATTCTTTCAAAATTGCCCAACTTGTGAATGGTGTAACTTGCTCAATTTTCCACACTTTTGAGTGTTCTTGGACTTTTTAGAAAGATCTAAGAGTCCTCTAACCAACCTTTTTGGTCTCATCTCAATTGGAGTTACCATGCTCAATATATATTCAAAGCAAAAAGTTGACTTTTTGTTGGCTTTGAAAATGACCTGTAATGTTTTGAGCTATACCTCTCAAATGAAGCATTTTTTGGACATTCTTGTGAGACATGAAATTGTAGAAATTGAATTTCCTTCAAAACAAGAGGTGGTGGAAAAATTTTTGAAAGTATGAGAAAGTTATGATCAGTCAAAGTTCGATTGACTTTTCACCTAGAAACCCTAATTTAGAAAGTTTGACTTTTGAGCAAATCTTGAGTTTTCTTGATGAATCATGATCAACCCTTGATCAAATGATGAATGTAACTTCAAAATGAGGATGTTGACCAGAAATTATGAAGTTTGTTGTATGTTGACCACGTTGACTTTTGTCCAATACAACGATTTTCAACCATCGAGCAATTGTCGAGGAAACTTGACTTGTGAAGCTTGAAACTTGACATGGAGAATCTTTGAAGCATATGAGGAGGCATGAAGGCCATTGGAGATGTTGGAAGTTCATCTTGACTTGAGAGATACCAAACCCTAGTTTGGGTTGATTGTCTAAGAGAGTTTGTCGATCAACTCTTGAGGAATCCTTGAGCATAGATGTATGAAATCTCTTGAGTAGATGGAGGGCAAATTTTGGGGTATGACAAGGTGCATGTTATATTATGTTTTGTTGGTTTTCCTATGTGTGGAAAATAACATGTGACACCCTTTGTATGCCTCCATTCTATTTTACTCTGATTTATGCCATGATTATTTGAGGTTAGAAAATGGGTGTTACATTAGTGGTATCAGAGCCTGGTTGGTTAGATTTGGCCAAGTCGTTAATGAATTTAACTCCTGTTGTATTTGATTCGTGTATCTGACAAGATCAATGTTGTTGTCTGTTGTTGTTGTTGGATATCTTAGGAAGATGGTTGTGGGGAGGAGTGATGATGCTATTTTCGAAGCCTTGAGGATGTTGGCTGGATCTCTTGGACAGATTTCGTAGGCGAATGCTGGTAATAGAGATGAGGGTGATGAGTTCTGTGATTCGGGGAAGTTTTAGAGGAACAATCCTCCTATCTTTGAGGGTGAGCATGAACCTGACAAGGCTCAAGCATGGCTTAATGAAATTGAGAAGATATTCAGAGTTATAAATTGTACTGATGCGGAGAAGGTGCAGTTTGGTACACATATGCTGGAGAAGGAAGCTGAAGATTGGTGGAGCAACACTGTTCAGAGGTTTGATGAGGAAGGTGTTGATGTTTCTTGGGCTGTTTTCCGTGATGCTTTTTTGGAAAACTGTTTTCCATAAGATGTGCATCATAAGAAAGAGGTGGAATTCCTTGAGTTGAAGCAGAGTAATGGAATTGTGGTTGAGTATGTTGCAAGATTTCAAGAGCTGATTAAGTATTGTCCTTATTACAATACTATGAATGCTAAGAGATCTAAGTGTCTGAAGTTTGAGAATGGTTTGAGACTTGATATCAAGAAGGCTATTGGATATCAGTAGATTACTCGTTTTGCTGAGTTGGTGAACAAGAGTAGGATTTATGATGAAGATAGTAGGGAGAGTGCTTCTTACTATAAGAATGTGAATGATAGGAAAGGAAAATGTCAATTTCGTGGGAAGTCGTATGATGACAAGAGGAAAAATCAAGCTAGTGGTGGCAAGAAGCCAAGTGGGGGAATATCTTCTACTCCAATCAAGTGCTTCAAGTGTGGTGTGGAAGGGCATCGTGCTTCTGATTATGGAAGGGATGTTGGAAAGTGCTTTAGGTGTAGAAAGGCGGGTCACAAAGTTGTTGATAGCAAGTTTGGTGCGGATGTGACTTGCTACAACTATGGTGAGCAAGGCACATTAGTACTAAGTCAGATAAGCGAAGAAGGAGCAAGCTAGAGGAAAGTGTTTGCATTGTCGGTGTTGAGACTACGATTAAGGATAGGCTTATCCAAGTACGTCTTTATTAATGGTACACCTTTGATTGGTATCATTGATCTGGTGCAACGCATTCTTTTATTTCTTCCTATTGTGTTAAGAGGTTGAATCTTGAATTATCTTATATGCATGGAAATATGATTATTACTGGGTTATTTGACATTTGTATGTTATACGAATTGTCCGTTGAGTATCTTTGGTAGAGAGTTTTGGATGAATTTAGTTTGTCTTCCGTTAGATCAATTAAATATGATTCTTGGTATGAATTGGTTGGGATACAATCATGTTTTTATCAACTGTTTTGACAAGTCGGTTGTTTTCTTGATTACGGTATCGAGAATGATTTGTTTTGTATGCTAATAAAATGGATGAATCTTTGAAAGATGTTTCGTGTTGTTTGCTTTGTTGGCATAATTGGATCTCGTGAGAAACAAGTTATGGGTGATTGCCTATTGTTTGTGATTTTCACGAGGTATTTCACGATGATGTAAGTGATTTTCCGCCGGGCGTGAAGTTGAGTTTTTGATTGATTTAGTTCCTAGAACTAGTCCTATTTCGTTGGATATGTATCGGATGTGCATACGAGTTGAAAGCGTTGAAGAGTCGACTTGATGATTTGCTTGAGAAGAGGTTTATTCGTCCGAGTGTATCTCGTGGGGTGCACTGTTTTGTTTGTTAAGAAGAAGGAAGGTTCATGAGGTTGTGTGTTGATTATAGACAATGAACAAGGTGACTATTAAGAACAAGTATCACTTCTAAGGATTGGCGATTTGATGGATCAGTTGGTTGGTGCTTGTGTTTTCGAAGATTGATTTGAGGTGCGGTTATCATCAAATTCGTGTGAAAGTTGAGGATATTTAAAACGCTTTTATGACAAGGTATGGTCTCTATGATACAGCGTACCATTTGGTGTGACTAATGCTCCTGGTGTGTTTATGGAATATATGAATCGGATTTTTCATGAGTATCTGGATCAATTTTTTGTTGTGTTCATTGATGATATTTTGATTTATTTCAAAAGTGAAGAAGATCATACTGAGCATTTGAGGATTGTGTTATTTGTGCTAAAAGAGAAGAAATTGTATGCTAAGCTTTTTAAGTGTGAGTTTTTGTTGAAGGAAGTGAGTTTCCTTGGGCATGTGATTCCGAGTGGTGGTAATTCTATGGATTCTTCTAAGGTTGAGGCTGTATCTCAATGGGAAGCTTTGAAATCTGTTTATGAGATTAAATGTTTTCTTGGTTTGGTTGGTTATTATCGTAAATTTATTGAATTTTTTTCTAAGTTGGCGTTACCTTTAATGCAGTTGACAAGGAAAGGTCAAGCTTTTGTTTGGATGTTGCAGTGTGAAGCTAATTTTCAAGAGCTTAAGAGAAGGTTGACGACCTCTCCTATTTTGATTTTGCCTAATCCGGCAGAACCATTTGTGGTGTATTGCGATGCTTCTTTGATGGGTTTAGGAGATGTGTTGATGCAGAATGGGAAAGTGGTAGCTTATGCTTCGAGGCAACTTAAAGTTCATGAGAGGAATTATCCGACGCATGATTTAAAGTTATCCGTAGTTGTGTTTGTTTTGAAGATTTGGAGGCATTATTTGGTTGGTTAGATATTTGAGGTGTTTAGTGATCATAAGAGTTTGAAGTATCTGTTTGATCAGAAAGAGTTGAATATGAGTCAAAGAAGATGGTTGGAATTCTTGAAGGATTATGAATTTGGTTCGAATTATCATCCGGGTAAAGTGAATGTTGTAGTTGATGCTTTGATTAGGAAGTCTTTGCATATGTCGATGTTAATGGTGCGAGAATTGGATTTGCTTGAACAATTTCGAGATTTGAGTTAGGTTTGTGAAGCAACGTCTTCTTGTGTTAATCTTGGTATGTTGAAGCATACTAGTGGTATTTTGGATGAGACTCGAGAAGGTCAAAAATCGATTTGGTTTTGTGGATAAGTTGGTGTTGATTAATCAAGGTCGAGGTGGTGATTTTCGATCGATGAGAATGGTATCATGAAATGTCGTGATAGAGTTTGCATTCACGATATTGGTGATATGAGAAGAGAATTCTTGATGAAGGACATCATATTGGTATGAGTATTCATCTGGTGCTACTAAGATGTCTCAAGATTTGAGAAATTATTTTGGTGGTATGGTATGAAGAAGGATATTGCGAGTTTGTGTATTCTTGTTTGATCGTCGGACGTCTAGATTGAACATCGAAACGTCGGTTTGTGACGGTCGTTATCCATTCACAGTGGAAGTGGGATAACATTTCTATGAATTTTGTTTCGGATTTTCAAGGACTCGGAGTAGTCATGATGTTGTTTGGGTTATTGTGGATATATTAACAAAGTTGCTCACTTTATTCCAATTTTGATGGATTATCTATGGAGAATTTTGCTAAGTTGTATATTGAGAAGGTTGTGAGTTTGCATGCGTTCCATCAGTATTGTTTCGAGATAGAGATTCGAGGTTTACTTAGCATTAAGGAAGGTTTGCAAGATGCTTTGGGTACCAAGTTGCGTTTTAGTTCAGTGTATCATCCGCAAACTAGTGGTCAGACTAAAAGGACGATTAAATCATTGGAGGATATTTTGAGAGCTTGTGTTTTA
The DNA here is from genome assembly GCA_021764765.1 of Vicia sativa. NCBI lineage: Eukaryota > Viridiplantae > Streptophyta > Magnoliopsida > Fabales > Fabaceae > Vicia > Vicia sativa. The sequence goes on along the minus strand of CM038796.1, from coordinate 78,504,796 downwards.
GAGCAAGGAGGTGCTTGGGATAATTATTTGTCTTTGATTGAGTTTACCTATAACAATAGTTTTCATTTGAGTAATTGAATGGCTCCGTTTGAATCTTTGTATGAAAGAAGGTGTAGGACACCTTTGTGTTGGTATGAATCCGTTGAGAGTGTTGTGGTTGGACCTAAGATAGTTCAACAGAATACAGATAAGATTAAGATGATTCAGGAAAAGATGAAGATCGCCCAAAGTCGTCAGAAGAGTTACCATGATAAGAGAAGAAAGGATCTTAGCTTTGAGAAAGGAGATCATGTGTTTTTGAGAGTTACTCCTTTGACTGGTATTGGTAGAGCTTTAAAGTCACAAAGTTGACTCCACATTTATTGGTCCTTATCAGTTGTTGAGAAGGTAGGTGAAGTGGCTTATCAAATTCATTTGCATGATCCTTGCTAATGTTCATGACATATTCCATGTATCTCAATTGAGGAAATATATGGCGGATATGAATCATGGTGTGCCTCTAGATGATGTGCAAGTAAGTGATAATTTGTGGTTGAGACTTCACCGATGTATTGAGGATCGAAGAGTTAAGCAACTCCGGTAGGGAAATCGCTTTTGTAAAATTGGTTTGGGAGGTCCTGCTAATGGTAATGTGACTTGGGAGCTTGATAGCGGATAAAGGATTTGTATCCTAAGTTGTTCGCTTGGGTAATTTTCGAGTGAAAATCTTTTAAGTGGGAGAGAGTTGTAACATCCCGATTTTTAATAGTTAATTATTAATTATTATTATTATTTATTATATTATGTGATAATTAATTTACTTGGGTGATTTAAATGAATATTAGAATTATTTAAATATGTGTGTTATTTGAATAATTGGGTTTGTTATACCCAAAATTTGCCCTCTTATTTTTAAGATCAAGATGCATCTCCATACTCAAGAATTACTCAAGGGTTGACGGACCAACCCTCTCTTAAGAAATCAACTCATAACTAGGGTTTTCTTAGTTCTAATGGCTCAAGTGATTATCATGTCTTCCATGCGCTTCAAAGCATCCTCGTATCAAGTTTCAAGCCTCATAACTCAGTTGCTTAGATGATTGAAAATCGGTTATAATGGACAAAAAGTCAATTGTCGTCAATATACAGATCAAACTTCATCATTTTGGTCAACATCAATATTTTGATGTTACATTCATCATTTGATGAAGGGTTGGTCATGATTCATCAAGAAAAGTCAAGAATTGATACAAAGTCAAAAGTTTCTAAATTAGGGTTTCTTAAGGAAAAGTAAACAGAACTTTGACCAAGCATATCTTTCACATACTTCATCATAAATTTTTCCATAAAATCTCATCTTAAAGGGAATTCAATTCTCTGCAACTTTATCTCTCACAAGGTTTGTCCAAAAATGCTTCATTTGAGAGATATAAGTCAAGACATTATAGGTCCTTTCAAAAGTCAACAAAAAGTCATCTTTTTCCAAAGAAGTGTACATGAGCATGGAAGCTTAAATGAAGATGAAAGAAAATGGAGCTCTTAGAGGACATCTTGATCTTTCTAAAAAGTCCAAGATCACTCTCAAATGATAAAAATTGAGCAAGTTATGGCTTGAGAAAAATTGGAAATTTTGAAGAAGTGCATGAAGAAAACATTGATCAATCTTGGAAATTTTCCAAATGGGCCTTGGTTTTTATGATCTGAACTTATTTCTAACATGGCCAATGAAATCTAAGCTCAACTACACACCGTCCTTTCATTTATTTAATTTCTTTTTGAATTAAATAATAAAAATTCAATTTTAAATAAAATAAAATGCAAAGAAGAAGTTCAAGGCGTGTTGGGCTTGTTATTTGTATGCCTTGAGGCCTAAGCAAGTCCAAGAAAGCTGGAAAAAATAAATGAAGATTTGATTGGCATGTGATTGAACCAAAAAAGGAAGTATTTCATACAAAACACAAATTAAATATTTTTCATTGAAAGCAATATATTTACTCTCAAGTTTCTGACCTAATTCATTCAATATAAGTATAAGATCAAGGTCAGCCTCAAAAGGACACGAATTCTCTGTCTCAAGAACCCTAACCAAGTTGCAAAAAACCATGGCATTCAAGAAACTTACAGACCAAAATTCAACTGATTCAGGCCATTCCAAGGTTGTAATCGATTCCTCGTTGCTCTCTCAAGCTAATTGCATCATCACCATCGATCGAAGCACCCGAGCGCAAGAACACGATCACGGTTTGCTTTCCAAATTTCAAAATCGGTTTCAATGATTCATGCATATTTAATATAATTTGATTTCATATTTATGTTTGAATGAAGTTTCGATGCTTTCTGGATAGCTTAATTGAAGTTTGAGTCAGTCGAGAGATTCGCCATGGCTAGGGTTCAAAGCTTGAATTAGGGCTTTTAAAGCAACCAAATTGGACAAAATGATGAGCACCATCGTGCTCGGGACATCAATTCAATCGACCCATGGTCTCCATATAAATTTATATTGCATATTTCATGATTTGTGATTTGCAGGTGCTATATTGACAGACAACATTCATAGGTAAATATTTTAGCAGACTGTGTCCGTAGGTAAAAGTCATGTCGGATCGTGAAACGACCCTCAGCGTTATTTCAAATTAAAATATTTTAAAATTTTGTTTTATTATATATTGTTTTGTTTTCGTTTCATGACAACTAACACTGCGACCTGAGATGGCGGTAGACGACCGGTCTGGGGATCGGGTTCGACTCGACCTCCACCACCTTATTTTTCGTCATTTTTCTTACTAACCCTTTTATTTTCTTTTTTTTCAATTTATTCCTTTTATTAATTTCTTTTCAAATATTTTTCTAAACATCACAAAAAACCCTAAAAGTAATTTTCTTTTTATTTAAATTATTTGTTTAATTAATCATAAATTAACTTTAATTTGTTTTCTTAATTAAAATCAACCACAAAAAATACAAAAATATTTTCCTCTTAGTAATTAGGGTTTTAATTTGCTTTAACCTTAAACATTTTTTTCGATAATGAAATTCACAGCGGCAGATACGTGTCACGAAGAATGTTATGACACGATGTTTGACAATTTGTTAACAATTCACGCGATTAATTGAAGCAATGATAAGAACACATCAATTGTTTACCGTTCGGTGTGTAACTACACCTACATCTGGGGCTACCAAGCCAGGAGGAAATTCACTATTAGTAGTATTAATTCAAGAATAAACCAACGGTTTATCTCCTTCACTTAAAGCTACCAATGCAACTTTAATCTAAGTCCTACTTAGACACGAGTTCTACTACTCCCCCTCAATCACAGTGATATAAACCTATTGTTTAATAGAATTGTGAAGACACTCTTCAATAAACATACTTGATTTGCTTCAAGCTTTAATCAAGAGACACATCCATCTGAAACAACTTGAATTTCGAATGCAAGCAACTCTAGTAACAATCGATTGATTCGGCTGTACGAGGACAAAAGTCTCATCAAAATCAACTCCTTCAACTTGAGTGTATCCTTGAGCAACAAGTCTTGCCTTATTCTGGTGACAACCCCTGCATCGACTTGTTCTTGTAGATCCACTTTGTGCCAATGATGTTTGTTCCTCGGTCTAGGAACTAACTCCCATACTTCATCTTTGTTTGAACTTGTTCAATTCATCTTGCATTGCTCAATCCAATATTCATCGGTCAAAGCCTCCTTAACATTCTTTGGTTCAATCTTAGACACAAAACAAGAGTTTGAGATGATTTCTCTAGATCTTGTAGTGACTCCCTTTGTTAGGATCTCCTATGATGAGTTCCTGGATGATCTTTACGAATTCGATGGAAGGATCTTTATTGGCTTCCTCTGGTTCAAACTTTGGTGAAGTAGGGATAAGCACATCATCCTATTGGACACTTGAGGTGATGTCTCAAACAATGTCTCAACATCATATGGGACATTTGTTTCCTCATGGTGATCATCAACTATGACATTTATAGACTCCATCATAACTTTGGTCACAATTGAATACCATATGCTCTGCTTGTTTGTAGAGTATCCTAGAAAAATTCCTTCATCACTTTTAGAGTCCATCTTTCTCCTTTGTTCACGATCAGTCAAAATATAGCATTTGCTCCCAAACACATGGAAATACTTCACGATTGGGTTTCTTCCTTTCCATATTTCATATAGGGTGGAGGATGTTCCCTTTCTCAAGGTGACCACTTGTGGACATAACGGTACTGTATTCATAACCGGCCCAAAAATGAATAGGAAGCTTCTTAGCATGTATCATTGCTCTGGCAGATTCCTGTATAGTTCTGTTCTTCCTTTCCACAACTCCATTTTGTTGAGGAGTTATAGGTGAGGAGAACTCATGATTGATTCCTTCTGAGGAACATAACTCATCAAACTTGTTATTCATAATTCCTTTCCATGATCACTTCTAATTCTAACAACGCATCCTTCTTTTTCTCTTTGAAGTCTCTTGCATAATTCTTTAAAAATGTCAAAAACATCAGATTTTTCCTTGATGAAGTTTATCCAGGTAAATCTGGAAAAATCATCCACAACAACATAAGCATATCTTTCTCCACCAAGACTTTCAACTGCATAGGGCCCGGAGGATCCATGTGCAAAAGTTCTAGCACCTTAGAGGTGGTCGGATGTCTTGACATTGGGTGTGACATTCGGTTTGCTTTCGACTGACACTCATAAACTCTCCTTTAACAATGTGAAGTTTTGGAATCCCTCGACAGCCTCCATGGATATGATCTTTTCATCCCTCAAGATGTAAATGACCAAGTTTTTGGTGCTGCAGTTTCACTTCTTTTTCTTCTTTGCACATGGTGCACAGAAGAATAGTTAGTTCTCGTCCCATGGGTAACAGTTGTCCTGATCGACTCCTCTCATAACAACTTCTTGTTTTCATTGATTACAAGGCATTAGGACTCGTGAAGTTGACCTTGAATCCCATATCACATAGTTGACGGATGCTATGAGATTGGAAGTCAAACTATTTACAACAACACTCCATTTAGGTTTGGAACTCCGGAAGCGGTCAAGTTTCCAACACCTTTGATTTCTCCTTTAGCTCCATCTCCAAAAGTAACAAAACTAGTTGTATGAGGTTTGACATCATTCGAAGGTTCTTGATTCCATCATATGCTTAGAGCATCCTTCGTCAAAGTACCGGTCTTCCTGGCGAAACTCTAAGAGAGGTGTGAGCTATCAAGGCTGATCTTCTTCTTCCACTATTGAGTATATGGTACCTTGTTGGTCTTAGGTTTGACATAAGGGATCTGATTAGGATATCCATATGGCAGCAAAATGGCTTTATGTGCCCAAACCTTCCACAATAATGACATCTCCATCTTTGGAACTTTTTCTTCATGTTTCTCTGATCTTGATGTTGAGCCCTATGTTGTGACATCTACTTTGACATAGGTTTATCAGGTCTGTTCTTCTTCTTGTTATTAGCAAATTTCTTTGCAGCCACATATCTTGAACCAGACACATTTCCTGCCCTATGTTGTGACATCTGCTTTGACATTGGTTTGCCAGGCCTGTTCTTCTTCTTGTCACCAGCAGGTTTCTTTGCATCCACATATCCCAGACCATGCATATTTCCTGCATTTTGTCCAATCTGAAGGATCTCCTCCAACTTATCAGTTCTAGTTGTCAGCATCTTGATAGACTTAGTCATTTGATCAAGTTTGGAATTCAACACTATAACTTCACTATTGAGATGACTTATAGTAGCGGTTATGTCTGATGAGTGACTTTTTAGTGTTTTGTATCGCAAATGTGCGGATAGCAAGTCGCCACCGACTTTTATTTTATCCAATTAAGGAAGGTAAAAGTACGAGAAAAAGACCGTTAGATTACGAGTAAGGAAAAGGTTATGAAAAGGGAAGGTATTAGCACCCATTTCCATCCGTGGTTATCTACGGGCTCTTAGTTGCTCTTAGATCACTTTAAAAATGTGCTTTCGTGTGTTTGACAAAATGTTTTGAAAAGGCATTTTGCTTTGACTTTGTAATGATTCATGTAGGAATGTATACAAAGTGTTCGGAAATGTTTCGTTTTGAAAGAGTTTGAACTTTGACAAAAGTGTGAGGTGTGAAAAGTATTTGATTGAGCAAGCAACTAAAAGTCTTATTACCTACTCGAATTGGTCGTTTTGTGTTATTTTACATTCCTTTAGAATAGCTATCCATACCATTAGTTGATAGGTAACTCCATTCGTTGGATGTAAGCGGGACATTCGAAGGGACATCGGATGGTCATAGAAAGCAACTTGTAGGAAGTATCCTAGCACATTCGAAGGACTATCATCATTTTAGTAGGCGACAATCGAGGTCAAGATCATGTATTCGGAGGCGACATCGTGGGTCTTATGATCTTTGTATCGAAGGGACTATGATGATTTGTTTTGAAGGCAGCGGTGCTAGAATACCCTACGTTCGAGGACATGACCAATTGAATTCGTAAAGGCAACAAGAGAATTACCCTAAGGGTGCATGTGTGAAAGAGTGTGTCAATTCAGATATTTTATTTTAGAATTATGAGTGAGCTATGTTGATCATTATCTTACCATACACACCTAGTTACTAGCGAGTTTATAGGGTGCGGAAGTTAAAATGCGGAATGTAAAGATGCGGAAAGATAAATGTCCTACGCTATTACATGGCTTTGGGCGGATACATAATTTAAACTTGGAAAATTAAAACCTAATTTAAACTATTACATCCCATAAGCAGTACATTATTGGAAAAATAAAACGGTAAAAGAAACCGTCAAAAGCGGAATAACGTAAAAGAATGAGAAATCGGAAAATACAAGATGAATCGAATAAGAGAAAAATGTTAGAAAAATGCAAGTTTTGAATGAGAAAAATATGACATCTTGGAAATAACATAAATATGCTAAAATAATTTTTGGGATTTTTGGATGCAATTTAATAATTAAAATACAATTAAGATTGATTTAAATGCTAAATTATGAATAAAAATAAATATGCATGCAAAATTATATTTTTAAATTTTATAAATTAAATAAACATTTAAAATAATATAAAAAGACAAAATAATTTTGGCAATTTTAATGCATGAAAAATTATATTGAAAAGAAATTAAAATGCATGGAAAATATTAAATAAATAGAAAATATGGAAAAATTGAGTTTGAAAGAATACAGCGGTCTGATGAGGCTCGAATCGAGACAGAAGGAGCATCCAGGAACAATAGTCTTAACCACCGAGCCATGTGTCACTGGTGTTAAAGATCGAAGCATGGGATCATGAAGAACACGCGTCATCGTTTGGAGAGTCAAGGCAGTCGGTGGTGGGGTCCTTTGACTTATGAATGAGCGAATCGGAACACGTTATCTCGCCATGACTTCCTCATGGTCAACCAAGTCGGCGTCGGGCCTAACTCATTCGTCTTCTCGGCACTACGTTCCCCAACACGCAAAAGCAGTGAATAAAAAGCAAGGCCACCCTTCCCACCTAATTCGATGGGCTGCAGGTCCAATGGTACCATCGGTTTCGATTGAAAAGGCTTGGCCGGTTAAACTTCAGTTCCTAAACCTAAACATGGCAATATGCAATCCATTCAAGATGTGGCTTGATTGCCCAAATCGGTCATGTGAGTCTTATAAACATAATGAAAGCATTAGAATCGATTAACAAAGCGAGTAATAAAATGCAATTTCAAGAAAAATTCAAATATGTATGAATGTATATGCACGATTTGGCTTGCTTTGATCAATGATAAAAGTGTTCTTACTCATACTTACCCAGGCACATTTGGATGGTGGAAGAAGTGAGTAGGTGTGACTTAAATTCGAATTTCAAAAGTTTGTGAAATTTTTGGCAAAATAAGGGTTCTTTCTTGGGCTAGGGTTTCCTCCTTTTGGCTTGTGTACTTAGCGAGCATTTATAGAGGAATTTGAGAGAGGAAAAAGAGTGAAAAAAAGATTTGATTTGGAGCATTCAATATTTTTCAAATAAAATCAATTTTGAAAGGGTGATTTCCTCTTCAATGCATGATCATGCAATTTGGCAGTGTTTTGGGCTTCTTTGGACCTCAAGTTTGGTATAAAATCATACTTTGGAAAAATATATTATTTTCATATTTTATATAATTTAATTTTGAATTAAATGTTCTAAAATTCAAAAATAAATTAATAAAATAGAAAATTGCCATAGCATTTATGGGTCAAGAATAATGTCATGAACAAGTTTGGATCAAAAGATTTTAGGCCCATTTGGAAAATTTTGCATTTTGACCAAAATGTCCTTTTGTGCAATTGTCCAAAATTGCCCAACTTCTGAATAGTGTATCTTGCTCAATTTTCCACATTTTTGAGTGTTCTTGGACTTTTTGGAAATCTCTAAGAGTCCTCTAACAAACCTTTTTGGTCTCATCTCAATTGGGGTTTCCATGCTCAATATATATTCAAAACAAAATGTTGACTTTTTGTTGACTTTGAAAATGACCTGTAATGTTTTGAGCCATACCTCTCAAATGAAGCATTTTGGACATTCTTGTGAGACATGAAGTTGTGAGAATTGAATTTCCCTCAAAACAAGAGGTGGTGGAAAAATTTACGAGAAAGTATGAAGAAGTTATGATCGGTCAAAGTTGATTGACTTTTCACCTAGAAACCCTAATTTAGAAAGTTTGACTTTTGAGCAAATCTTGAGTTTTCTTGATGAATCATGATCAACCCTTGATCAAATGATGAATGTAACTAAAATGATGTTGACCAAAATTATGAAGTTTGATGTATGTTGACCACGATTGACTTTTGTCCAATCTGTTGATTTTCAACCATCGAGCAATTATGCAGGAAACTTGACTTGTAAGGCTTGAAACTTGACATGGAGAATCTTTGAAGCATATGAGGAGGCATGAAGACCCTTGGAGATGTTGAAGTCCATCTTGATCGAGAATCACCAAACCCTAGTTTAGGTTTGTAACACGGTGAGTGACTTTGTAGGATTTTGTATCCAAATGCGGATAGCAAGAGTCGCCACCGACTTTTATTTTTATCCAATTAAGGGAAGGTAAAGTAACGAGAAAAAGACCTTCGTTAGATTACGAGTTCGGAGAATGGTTATGAAAAGGAAGGTATTAGCACCCTTTCCATCCGTAGTTATCTACGGGCTCTTAGTTGCTCTAGATCACTTTTAAAATTGCTTTACGTGTGTTTGACAAAAATGTTTTGAAAAGGGCATTTCGCTTTGACTTTGTAATGACTCATGTAGGTGTATACAAAGTGTTCGGAAATGTTTCGTTTTGAAAAGAATTGAACTTTGAAAAGAGTGTGTGTGTGAAAAGCATTTGATTTTAGAGCAAGCAACTAAAGACTTATTTACCCACTCGAATTGGTCGTTTTGTTGTACTTCTACATTCCTTTAGAATAGCGCTAGCCATACCATTAGTTGGTAGGTAGCTCCATTCGTTGGATGTAAGCGGGACATTCGAAGGGACATCGGATGGTCATAGAATGCAACTTGTAGGAAGTATCTAGCACATTCGAAGGACTATCATCATTTTCGTGGCGACAATCGAGGTCAAGATCATGTATTCGGAGCGACATCGTGGGTCTTATGATCTTTGTATCGAAGGGACTATGATGATTTGTTTTGAAGGCAGCAGTGCTAGAATACCTACGTTCGAGGGACATGACCATTTTGAATCAAAAGGCATCGAGAGAATTACCCTAAGGGGTGCGTGTGTGAAAAGTGTGTTGATTTCGAGATATTTTATCTTGAAAATTAGTGGGCTATGTTCAATTTTAGTCTTGCCATACCCTAGTTACTAGCAATTTATAGGGTGCGGAAAGTAAAATGCGGAATGTAAAGTGCGGAAAGGTAAATCTCTACGCTATTACAAGGCTTTGGGGCGAGATACATAATTTAAATCGGAAAATAAAATCCTAAATTAAACTATTACATCCATATATAGTTACATTATTGAAAAATAAAATGAAACGGAAGAATAAATCGATCGGATTAACACATGAAACAAGAGAAATCGGAAAATATGATAAAATCGAAATAAGAGAAAATGTTAGAAAAATGCAATTTTTTATATGGAAAAATTATTATATCTGGAAATAAGATAAATAAGTTAAAATAATTTTTGGGATTTTTAGATGCATTTAATAATTTAAAATGAATTTACAATGATTTAAATGCAAAATTACAAATAAAAATAAATATGCATGCAAAATTATATTTTTAATTTTATAAATTAAATAAAGGTTTTAGAAAATAAATGCAAAAGAAAAAAATAATTTTTGATGATTTTTAATGCAGAATAAAATTATGAAAAGAATTAAAATAAATGCAAAATATTAAAAAATTAGAAAATAGAAAATATGAGTTTGTAAAGAAAAACCAAATGGTCTGGCATGGTTCGAACTGAGACATGTGAGAGCATCCTGAACAATGCACACCTTTACCACGCGCCATAATGGCATCCGTGTTTGAAAACCGGATCGGTAAAACAAGACAAGTGTCATCTCTGGTCTCCTCGTCAGGCATGGCTTCATCGTCCCGATTTGAATTTTTGAAGCTAAGCGTGGCCATTGCTCGACGCTAAGTCCACAGCAAACATCAAAAATCAGAATACATAATATAAATGAATTCTAAAAGCATGGTTTGATTCACGGGATCATTCGACGCATTGGTATAGGTCTTATAGTCCAATTTTCCATTTAAGAAAAACCTAAAATGTGTTCGGGAACCCTAACTATGGCATCTTGAGTTTCAGGCCATGAAAATGCAATTAAAGTACCGAAGCTTGCAATCTTCCTACTAATCACAAAAAACAAACACAAAACATGTTAAAATGCATGAAAATGAAAATCGATTTTGAAATTTCAAGAACAAACCAAATTCGGTTTCACGATTACGGATGGTTTGGATCAAGTGAAAGTCGAATCGATTCGGAGATGTCAAGGAATGTGTTAGACACCTCAAAATCGATTGAAGCAAGCTGGAAGTAGCATTGCTGACGCTTGCTTGCTTTTTAGGTTTGAGAATAGGGTTTTGAGCAATTTTTTAGTTCTCTTTCAATTGGTATGCATCAAGTATAAGTCTTGGAAGGATTTGGCATTGTTTTGGGAAAGAATTGATCAATAATCAATGATAATCAAATTTGATTTTTGCAAAAATCAAATCTTCAAACTTTGGTCAATTTTCAATCTAATCTTCCCATATTGATCCAATTTCAATTTCTTGGCTTTTAATGAATTGATTGGATCACAAAGAAGAAATAAAATCAAATTTGCAATTAATTTGGATTTTATACTTTATTTTCAATTTAATTTGTATTTAAATGAATAAATTCCAAATTAAATAGGAAAATAAAATAAAAATTCGTGGCATTGGGCTTGGATATTCCTAATTGCATGAGGAATAAGTTTGGATGAAGAAAAGTAGGCCCATTTGCAAAGTTTGATTTTTAGAAATTTCTCTTTGTGCATTCTTTCAAAATTGCCCAACTTGTGAATGGTGTAACTTGCTCAATTTTCCACATTTTGAGTGTTCTTGGACTTTTGGAAAGCTCTAAGAGTCCTCTAACCAACCTTTTGGTCTCATCTCAATTGGAGTTACCATGCTCAATATATCTTCAAAACAAAAGTTGACTTTTGTTGACTTTGAAAATGACACATAATGTTTTGAGCTATACCTCTCAAATGAAGCATTTTTGGACATTCTTGTGAGACATGAAGTTGTAGAATTGAATTTCCTTCAAAACAAGAGGTGGTGGAAAAATTTTGAAAGTATGAGAAAGTTATGATCGGTCAAAGTTTAGTTGACTTTTCACTAGAAACCTAATTTAGAAAGTTTGACTTTTGAGCAAATCTTGAGTTTTCTTGATGAATCATGATCAACCCTTGATCAAATGATGAATAACTTCAAAATGAGGATGTTGACCAAAATTATGAAGTTTGGTATGTTGACCACGATTGACTTTTGTCAATCTGTGATTTTCGACCATCGAGCAATTATGCGAGGAAACTTGACTTGTAAGCTTGAAACTTGACATGGAGAATCTTTGAAGCATATGAGGAGGCATGAAGACCATTGGAGATGTTGGAAGTTCATCTTGACTTGAGATACCAAACCCTAGTTTGGGTTGATTGTCTAGAGAGTTTGTCGATCGACTCTTGAGGAATCCTTGAGCATAGATGTATGAAATCTCTTGAGTAGATGGAGGGAAAATTTTGGGGTATGACAGGCCTTGTTCAATCTTCTTGTCTTGGAGGTTAGATTGACACTTCTTCGTGACACGGAGGTGAAGATGATTGAACACTCAACACACAATTTGCACTCATTGTTGGTGGATGATGCGGGAATGGGCTTCTGATGCCATTTGGATACTTGGAGGATGAGTCGTCGCTAGACTCGAGAATGTTGATAGGAGAATTGTGAGATGGGCTTAGATGCCATCTGGAAAGATCGATCTTTGGGGAGTGAGCCGTATGCTAGGCTCATGAGCGTTGGAAGGAGCATGGAGATGGGCTTAAGATGCCATCTAGGGGAGTCATACGTTAGACTTCGTGTTCATTTTTGAATGAAGTTATTGGTTTGTATTGATTTTTAACCATATATGCGGATTGAATGGAAAATGGTGGGAGATGGGCTTAGATGCCATCGAGGCAAGCGGAGTGTACCTAGACTCTATAGTTGTTGTTGATAATAGGAAGGTCGAATAAATCTTTGTGCCGATTACTCGAGAGATAGTAGTTGGAAAATGTGGATAGCTTCCTTTTGTGCATCGGTGTTGATCCATTGCACATTATCGGAGGATAACAGTGGTGCTTTCGGATAGTTTTCCGTCGGTTCGGGCTTAATCTGGACCCGTCGGAGGACAACCAAAGGCGGTCTTAGATAGTTTTCCGTCGATTGGGGCTTAATCACGGACCAGTCGTCGGAGGACAACCAAGGCGGTCTTTGATAGTTTTCCGTCGATTGGGGCTTAATCTGGACTGTTGCGTCGGAAGTGGTACTGTTTTGGAGAAAACAAGAGGAACTTTGATAGAATATTGGTTAGTTTATGCAAAGTATGATGCATGACGTGTATATGAATGACATATGCATGAATTATGACTTTATGAGTAATGTATGAATGATAGATGTTGTGGTATTTCAAAACATATCCATCTTGAAGAAGACGGATGCTTTGTTTGAGGATTTCGACTGCGGGGAATTGAGTGGGTGGTAGTCCCCTTTTGAAGAAAGATACCTGGATTCCTCCGATGCACTATCGACCAAGTCTTGGGCCTAGATATTGTTGAGGAAGGTAGAGATGAGAAGCTCGTTGTTGGAGATCTCATATATAGACCTATTGAGGAGAATGCGGGAGGCGATCCGTTGGGGACCTTGTATGTAGATCTGCTGAAATTTAGGGCGCTTTATTGGGGATTCAGGTGCAGATCTCATTTGAGAGCATTTGATAGTTCTTTGGGATCCGGGCTGGAAGAGTCGGGATCCGTTGTAATCTGGTGGGAATGAAGATGTAGGTTCCTCCGATGCACTATCGACCAAGTCTTGGGTGGATCTGCTTGAGGAAAAAGGAATTGAGAGATACCATTGGGGATAAATACCTTGGTTGGGGTGAGGTGTTCTTGCTTGAGACCGATGTAACATTGCTTAGTCGAGTGGAATTGCAGCTCGTGGATTCCCTTTGCTCTGTGGGGAAGTTGTGTTGTGAGTGACACCTTTGCGGGATCATGCTACGTGGGGAATGCATTGGTGACTTTCGTTGTCATCTGATTCACAGGAGCTGTAGTAAGTACTTTTGTATGTTCACTTTTCGTATGTTTGTGATTAGATTCTTATTGTCAAATCGTATAGTCATTCAAAACAAGCGTTGGACTTATTGCAAATAACACATGAAATGTAAAGGAAAGAAGTTTGCATTTATTTGAAAGGTGGTGTATGGCCAAGTAGTTTGTACACAAGAAAGGTAAAAGCTATCGGGAAACAATCTCGTTAAGTTCCAACTATGCTAGTACTCATATATTTCGACTATCTCATCCCTTGTCGGTAGAAAGTGAGTGGCGATCCTCGCCATTTGAACCTTGAATCTTGATAGTAGTGCAGAAGCGGATGATCTGGAAGAGACATAGTTGTCGCTTAAATCTAACTTTTGCCTAGAGCCCTTTCGGGTTTTCAGTCTACGGGATACCCTTTTTGCCTAAGCCGCCTTTCGGGTTTTCGACTTGCGGGTGTACATGTTTTGTATATATCCTTAATTTTGCCCGAACCTTTTGGTTCTCGGGATGCCTTATTTTTGCCTAGGCCAGTCGACCTAGCGGGTCTCTTTATCGTAGTATTTTTGACTATGTCTGCGTTCACGGGGTGTGGAAGTCTTCACCATCCATGGTGCTAAGTATCATAGCTCCGCGGAAAACACATCTTGACTACAAATGGTCCCTCATGGGTGGGAGTCCATTTGCCTCAGGATCACCTTGTGGAAGAATGATGCGCTTGACTACTAGATCACCGACTTGGTAGACTCGGTGTTGACCTTCTTGTTAAATGCTTTGATCATTCGCTTATGATAAATCATCCATGGCGGATGGATGCGATCGTTTCTCATCGATCAAGTTAATCTGGTCAAGGATGCGGACCCAATCGTCTTCGCTAACGCCTCTGGACTCTAGTTGAGGTATCCCGAACCTCGATGGGTGAGGCGGCTTCCATACCGTATCTGAGAGAGAAGGGTTGCCCTTTGATGTTCGTGTGGTCGATAACCATGAAGAGCAAATGGTAACATTTCATGCCAATCTTTGTAAGTCATTTGTCATCTTACGTATAATCTTCTTAATGTTCTTATTGGCGGCTTCCACTGCCATTCATCTTAGGCGATATGGAGAAGAATTGTGATGCTTGATCTTGAATTGCGTGCGAGTTCGGTGATCATCTTATTGTTGAGATTGGAACCGTTATACGTGATAATCCTTTCGGAGTGCCATACCGCGAGATAAGATTATGCTTGATGATCGATCCACACATTCTTGGTAATGGATGCATCGAGGCTACCTCTACCCACTTGGTGAAATATCAATGCCACAAGGATGAAGCGATGTCCGTTGGAAGCTGTGGGCGATTTCTCCAATCATGTCAATGCCCCACATTGCAAAAGGCCAGGAGAAGTTAAAACATTGAGTCTTGGAGATGCGTGCACTGTCGGCATAAATCGGCATTTGTGACAAGATCGGCGTAGCGGTGACAATCGACTTCCATGGTGGACCAATAGTAACTGTTCTCAAAATCTTCTTAGCCATGGTGTGTCCTTTGGAGTGGGTACCAAATTCGCCTTGTGTAACTCTTCCATGATACGCATTGCGGTTTTACGGTCTACGGTAGATGGCACAAGTCGTGGTTGCGCTTGTATAAGATGCGTTCTTTGAGGAAGAATTTAGATGCAAATCTTCTCATGAACTTCTTATCATTATGAGATGCCCTACGGGATATTCACGAGTCTCAAGATACCTCTTCACGTCATAGTACCAAGGTTTCTCTTACGTCAAGCTCATAACAATCTGTTGGTTCGTGAACTTCTCAATGATGATGCAGGGAGCCTCGTTGTCCCATCGACCTTGAACATAGGCGACATAGTAGCTAATCGTCTGCCTTGTGATTCTCTTCTCGTGGAATATGATCAAAGTGATTTCTTGATAGAATCAAACTCAACATGTCTCGATCTGAATGAGATTCGGATGTTTCGTATCCCACTTACTTTTATCGTGATCACTAAAGGAGTCTCCATACACTTGTAAGAACTTGATTCTTAAGTCAATAGCGACTTTAAGACCCATGATGCACGCCGTGCTCGGCCATGTTGTTAGTGCAAGCGAAACATAATCTGGCGGTGAAAGGGTATGTCGCCTATAGGGGATGTAATGATGGTGCCAATGCCATTGCCAAGTGCGTTTGAGGCTCCATCAAAGACCATAGTCCATCGGGATCCTTGTTCGGTCCTTAAATGGCAGTTCTTAAATCTATAACTAGTAAAACATCTTGCAAATTGAGCGCATAGGCGTAGTCATCTACGACGATGAGCCAATGATCGTACTACACTTCCTTTGATCGCTTTCGAGAAGTGTCTTGGATGTCATCGGTCAAGATCATTTGCCATCTTGCTATTCTTCAGGAGAAATGGTTTCTCAAGATGTATTTTATCGGATCCATCTTGAAATCAACAAGGTAGTGTGAGTCAACATATACTATCTTAGTCGTGACATGAAAAGCGTTGCAAGTTTTCTCGATTTGTAGTATCTTGCTTCCGATCGGTAAACTTTTGCTAAGGTAGTATATTGCATGCTCTTTCGACAGACTCGTCATGTTGCCCCAACACACCCCATTGAATTCTCTAGCACTATCAAGTACATGATAAGAGGTCTTCCTTGGTGGCATCGAATAGGAGGATTAGAAGGTACTCCTTGATTTTGTCAAAAGCGATCGGCAATCGTTCCATCCACTACTTGATCTTTCTTTAATAACTTGAAGATTGGCTCACAAGTAGCGATTAAGTGCAATGAATCGGCAATGTAGTTTAATCGGCCGAAACCTCGACCTCCTTCTCATGCGGGGGCTGGCATTTCTTGAATAGCTTTAACCTTGGGGGATCAACTTCAATACCTTTACCAGCGACAACAAACCCTAGGAGTTTTCGGATCGACTCCAAAGGTGCACTTGTTGGGATTAAGTCTCGATCATACTTCTTCAACCTATCAAAGCAGTTTACGCAGATGATCAGATGTTCTTCTTGATGCGTGATCGAGCTATCATGTCGTCGGCAGACCTCTATCTCGTGATGAATCATGTCATGAAACAATGTCACCATATACCCGATAAGTGGCGCACGTTCTTCGATCCGAGCAGCATAACCTTGTAGCGAAAGTGCCCATGTGTAGTAGTCTTCTCCATGTCTTGAGGCCATTTTGATCGATTATGTAGGAGAAACCATCCATGAAGGAGAAAACCTTGTCTTGGCGGTGTTGTCAACGAACATCAATATGAGGAAGTGGGAAATCGTCTCTTGGACTTGCTTTGTTCGGATCTACGTAATCCACACATTAGTACCTTGCCATCCTTCTTGGAGTACGGGTACCACATTTACAACCTTTGGGGATAAGAGGTAGACTAAGAAACCAGCGTTGAACTGCCATAACCCGGCTTTGATTTTCTCGACATCTCGGGCCGCGTCTGACAGACATACATTTCAGGGAAAACCTTCTTTTATCGGATCGGTGTACCACAATATCAATGTCCAAACGGCATGTCTTCGTATGACCAAGCAAAAACTCAATATAGTCTCGTAGCATCGAATCAACCTTTCTTTAACATTTCTCAGACCGCTCCTATCTTGATCTCTTTACGTCCGTGATTGCCCAATTCCAACCTCGACTTGCTCTTGGTGTGGGTGTATAACTCGCTCTTCTTCTTTGTGTGATCATGATTCTCCACGGCACTTCACAATCTTCCTCACTTTCGTCTTGACTTGGTAGATCGGATTATCGAAGTCATATTTAGCTTAGCATAGGCGTATTAACGAGATTCGGGTGATTACTGGTGTATCACGTGGGTGTGTGTAAGAACACATAGCTTTTTGAAGGGGTGATAAAGTAAAAGAAAACAAACAATTGAATGCAAAGTCCAACGATTTATTGAATGAAAATACATAAGCGACGGATAATAACCCTCATGAAGCGAGCCATGATGCCCGGGAGCACTGGGCTTTCAAAGTTTATTGTTCAAAACATAAAGAAATACGAAAAGCAAAACAAAACAAAACAATACTCGACTAAAGGAGATTGGTATAGCGTCTTGATCTTCCAATTCTTGAGCCATGATGCAGGTTGGGATCCACTTCGCGATGTCGAAGCGTTGTCGTGAAGTCTTCATAGCATGGATTCCACTACGGGCGTCACGGAAGGGAGTTGGCGGCACGTTCGCGTATCATCTTGACCTTTGATGGTGAAGCCTAAACCGGTCTTGTCAAATTTGAAAGGAAGATCGGGGCTGTCCCCAAATAGCACTACCTCCTTGTTCAGCAGTGCTTGAGCATCTTTCGGTGAGGCCATCCTAGGCGGAACTTGTGTAACTCGGGGTGAAAGGAGAGTCAGCGGGCATGACTACGGGTATTGTTTCAAAAGCTTGCGGGGGTCTCGAAGAATTCACCTTCCATCTCGAGTATCGGAATGGCTAGATGGTGACCATATACTCTTCTTCACCACTTTGTAACAACCTTCCCTTTCAGGGTACTTGGGTTTACGATGCAAGGTAGAGGGCGCCTTTGCCCGTGTATCGAGGCGTCCAAGTAGGCAGTAAGTTTGGACGGATGTCCATGACAAAGAGTGGAGTCAAAAGTGCGGGACCGACTTTATGACAGTGAGCTCTCAAATCTGTTCGCGGAACCATCAAAAGCTCTCACGATTATGTCAGGGTCTCGAGAACCAACCCTTCGACATCAAGTCGATCAAAGCGATCTTGGAAGGATATTGAAAGCGAGCCGGTATCCACAAACATGAGCAATGTAGTGCCCTTGCATTCAGCGAGAGATGTGCAAGGCTTTGTGTTTCTTTCAGAAAGTCAAATCGACATCGAGCCTAGGCCGTTGTTGGCGGCGGGCTAGCAATACAAACTTCAATTGATCGGTGGTAGTGTCTTGCGGCACATGAGCATTCTTGAAACTTCACCAGGCATTAGCATGAGCCTCGAGCCTGGCGAGCAAGCATGGATATCTTGGGCGATGCATCCTTGTTCCACACATTGTAGTCACTCTTGATGATCTTGAATTTCCTCCATTTCTTGTTTGGAGGTGTCTTGATAACTTCCTTTGGTACTTGGTTGAGCGGGATGAGCCAGGTTCTTTCCTCAGCTTGGGGAATGGTTGAATAAGTGGAATCTGTTTGGAGTCGCGGTGTCTTTTGGAGGAGATATCTGAGAGAATACTCTTGGGTTACAGTCACCTTACTGATCAGGTGATGTTGTCGATGTCGGGAATGGTAGCTTCATTGTAAGATCTTGATAGTCGAGAGGTCTTGCTTGACACCATGATAGTAAACATCACTCCATAATTCAGGGATAGCCTTGTCGGAGGAATATGGGCGGTCTTGGAGAAGTGATAATGAGGTGCCACTCTAGGCACGGGATCGGCAGAAATCCTTATGTGTTAACATCGGCATAGTCTTACGGGAATCGTCACCCGTCCAGTTGCCTTAACATCTTCAATAGAAATCTTGTAGTAACTAGGAGAGATGTACTTCACCATGTAATCATACTTTCCACTTGGCTGCCCCAGGTATCCCACTGAGTGGTCTTGTTTCATTCGCATTGTCAATCTTGACTTAGACATTTCTTCACGCAACCACGGTGGTTTGAAATAGTATCTCACGGTTATCCATCATGCCTTTGAACCGTCTTCTCGACCAAGCCAACCATCAGTGCGGATGGGCACAACGACATTCTCGGGCATCTGGATTGACAGCTTGCAACAAATTCTTCTTAGGTCATCGGAGGAATGGTCAGTCATCTATGTTGAAAACATAAGTATCGTCATGTGACATTGGAACTCTTGTCATGGTTAGGCATAGGTGCGTTGATCACATTCGGTCTCAGCGGAGGATCAAACTCAATCTGCAGCTTGATCATATCTTGAATCTTGTTCTTGAGCCCAACAATCATCGTTACTATGTCACGGGCTATTGGAATGGTAAGCACACTTAGCATTAGGATTGTATCTCGGAGAGGAAGTGTTGACACGAGGAGGATCCTCAAGGTTATCGTTCTGCGTTCAACATGTGTTGCAAGGCCGACAAAGGCATGTTGATCTTCGTAAACATCTTCGTGGCGGCGTTACGGTACGTCGTTGTCTCGCGAGGTTGTCTTGATGTAGGATTGGAGATCCTGCCCCACAGTTGAGCACGGTCGGTCTTGGCTCGGCTTTTCGACCATATACGGCATTAGCTTCTTTCTTACCACCAAAAGATCTCTTGCGACATTTGAAGATGTCTCTTGGATCTTCCTCTTGATACCCGACGATCGCTCGCTGTCAATATCGACTCGGTGAATCCGTGAAGAGTTTCAATCGGATGATTGAAGAATGGGCTGTCGGTGTTCCTGAACATATCAACCAACTCCCTATTGGACAAGGGTGGTTGAACTACACTGCTAGATCTCTCCACTTGAGCATACTCCTTGAACTTCTCATGACCCATAGACATGCTTTGTAGTTGCATGCGAGTGGGTGTCAATTCGACATTGTACTCATCTTATGCGTAGAAAGCATCGGCTAAGTCACTCCAAAATGGATACGGTCATTCTCAGGCGATAGTACCATTCCAGCGGGTTCGGACAAACTCTCTTGAAAATAGTGCATCCTGACTTTACATCATCGGTGTGGGGATTGATCTTACGGACATAGGACTTCAAATGCGACTTTGGGCAAGACATGCCATCATACTTAGCAAAAGTAGGAACTTTGAACTTGGGAGGAATCCTGACACGGGGACGAGACTCGGATCATCAAAATTCAGCCGGACATCTTGAGTTTTCCACAGCATTGAGACGATCTTCAAGTTGCTTGTACTTGTCATCTTCATTAGGTATTGGCCATCATCATAGCTCTTCTCAAGCTCGGTATTTGCCTTCACCATCACCTTGTTACTTTCCTCGGTATTGACACTTCCTTGAGAGAGCTCTCAATGACCACCTTAGGACCACCTTTGTAGCGTCGCCCATGTTGAGGAGACCAACAACCTTCTTCTTCTTGTTGATGAGCTTCTTCTTCTTGGCCTTGGACCAGGCGGTGAACATCTGCTTTGGCCAGGCATTACGAGCTTGAAGATCTTTGTGATCATTCAAGAGCCATTTACGCTAAAATAAATAGCGAGCAAATGAGAAAACCAATCTCAATGTACACATGATGCAATGTTATGCTATCTATGCAATGTTTATCGAATGCAATGCAATGTTTTCAAGGACCTTAGAGATTTAAATTTGTTAAACAAGCAATGAACAAACATTTATTAGTACTTTTCATTATTCTTTTTCTTTTTAAGTACAAGAGATAGTTCAAAACAATAAAAGAAAACATAAACATCCTAAAGCTCTAAGTCTCCATGGCGCTTCCTCTTGGTGCCGATGTGGCGTTGATGTTTCGCTCCTCGTGAAGTAGCTTGGTCAACTAACACTTTCTTCTCACTTGCATAACTTGAGCTTCAAGGTATCCCTCTCTTCTTTAAGATGAATCAGGATCTCTTAAGTCTTCAAAATCGGTAGGCATGTCGGGATGGAGAGCTTATAAGTCGTCACCTATAGCAGGTTCCATAATTCTTGGTAGAGCAGTGTGAATGGCATCATGAGTTTTGAGCTCGAGCTCACCCATTTGAGGTAAGGTTCCCAAGGAATGGAGTTGGGTGCCCCAAGTCTTGGTATCGGTCTTCTTTACCATGCCCCAGCATGTATGAACCTTCGTCGGTGATGCGGAGATCGTGGTTGTGAGTCGAACACAACATCTTGGAGAAGCATATCATGTGGACCATCTCTTGAGCAAAACCAAGCGGCGTAGAGCTAGAGAAGGGTTGTAAGTAATACCTCCCTTATACCAGGAGTGGTACATTAGAATTCTCCTGGCCTTTCGATGAATGTGAAGTCCTTTTGAGAGAAAAGACTCCAGCGGATATCTGAATGAGAGTGACATTAGCCTTTGAGACCATCTCAACCTTTGTTCTTCTTTGATGGAGGAAGGTGCGAAATAAACCACCTTGAAAATAGCAGTATCAACACATGAGAGTTCCTTGTCTCTTAGTAGTGCAGTGTGGAAAGTGAGGATGTCTCAAGTAAAGTAGGCCTTGGATTGCGGGTAAGAACACAACTTGATGGCATTGATATCTATGAATTGATCCGAGTTAGGAAATAGAACCAAACCATAAATTAGCAAGGCCACAATATTTTCAAATGCATGGAAACTCATAACTTTGAGGAATTCTCGGGCTTTCTTAATTAGAACTTGGAAAGTAAACCCTAACTCCCTTCGGTTTCCCAATTGGCTTCAATGTCGAGCGCTTAAGATGTAAAGCGGATCGATGTCTTGAACTTAGGAACCTTTTCTAAGCCGGTGAATGGCATTTGGTCAGAATAGGTATCCCAGTAGCTTAGAACTCTTCAAGGTAGGAACCAGCGATAATCTGAAAATGTAAAGCAATGGTGTTTCGGATCAAGAAGGGATAGGACATGCATCATCTTCTTCAAAAGGAGATAACCAAATCAAGTAGATAACCATGTCTTTTGATGAGCGAGCATGGTGGGAATTTACGAAACCAATTCTTTGAGTTGAGAAGGGATACCCGTGAAGTTGATTCGGATAGTCTTTCTAGAAGCCATAATCCCTACAAAGCAGAGCAAAGATAAATCCTAGGTCCTTGAAATAGTTAGAAATGATATGCAATCGAATGATGTCATGATGTCATGTTTAGCACACAGAACAATTCACCTGATGAGCCTAGGGTTAAGGCTTGCATGAGGTATAGTGATTACCCACCAAAGTTTGAGTTGGTTCATCTGTCCTATAATATAACGGGTTCTAGGAATCTCACATCACAGATCTTTCTCGTGGGCGCTTATTTCAATCGGCGGTGGTGATCGAAAATGTCCCAAAGTCTAATCTCGATGGCGTAGCATCGGTATCAACCAACCTCGGTCTACACCAAGCCGGCATCTCACTACCTTCTAATGGCCAAGATGGGTCAATTAAGGTTCTAAAAGTTTAGTTGGCTTGATGACACCGCGGAAGCCAAATACTATCTTCAACTTGGAATGAAGAGTATCGGGACAACCAAAGTGTCACGCTAACGTAGCCATCATGTTGACCGTTTAGTTATCGTCTTGATCTAATGCTACTTACCTAAAAGGAAACCGGATGGGTGTAGGATCCCCAATATAATACCAAGCAACCCTTAAGATAAAGCATACAAGTCAAACAAAAAGCAATAAAAATGATCTAGAAATCCCTAAGGCAATTCTCTTTTAGGGTGTACTCCCAGTGAGTCGCTTGATTACGTAACACGGTGAGCCGACTTTGTAGGATTTTGTATCCAAATGTGCGGATAGCAAGTCGCCACCGACTTTTATTTTTATCAATTAAGGGAAGGTAAAAATGAAAAAAAAGACCCGTTAGATTACGAGTTCGGGAGAATGGTTATGAAAAGGAAGGTATTAGCACCCCTTTCCATCCGTAGTTATCTCGGGCTCTTAGTTGCTCTAGATCACTTTTTAAAATTGCTTTACGTGTTTGACAAAAATGTTTTGAAAAGGCATTTCGCTTTGACTTTGTAATGACTGTAGGGTGTATACAAAGTGTTAGGAAATGTTTTGTTTTGAAAAGAGTGAACTTTGAAAAAGTGTGTGGTGTGAAAAGCATTTGATTTAGAGCAAGCAACTAAAGACTTATTACCACTCGAATTGGTGGTTTTGTTGTACTTCACATTCCTTTAGAATAGCGCTAGCCATACCATTAGTTAGTAGGTAGCTCATTCGTTGGATGTAGCGGGACATTCGAAGGGACATCGGATGGTCATAGAAAGCAACTTGTAGGAAGTATCCTAGCATTCGAAGGGACTATCATCATTTTCGTAGGCGACAATCGAGGTCAAGATCATGTATTCGGGCGACATCGTGGGTCTTATGATCTTTGTATCGAAGGACTATGATGATTTGTTTTGAAGACAGCGGTGCTAGAATACCTCTCGTTCGAGGACATGACCATTTTGAATCAAAAGGCATCGAGAGAATTACCTAAAGGGTGCGTGTGTGAAAAGTGTGTGTTGATTTGAGATATTTTATCTTGAAAATTAGTGGGCTATGTTCATTTTAGTCTTGCCATACGCCTAATTACTAGCAATTTATAGGGTGCGGAAAGTAAAATCACGGAATGTAAAGTGCGGAAAGGTAAATCTCGCTATTATTACATGGCTTTAGGCGAGATACATAATTTAAAATACGGAAAATAAAATCCTAAATTAAACTATTACATCCCATATCTGATTACATTATTGAAAAATAAAATAAAGGAAGAATCGTCAGATCGGATTAACACAGCAAAGAATAAGAAATCGGAAAATATGATAAAATCGAAATAAAAAATGTTAGAAAAATGCAATTTTTATATGGAAAAATATTATATCTTTGAAATAAGATAAATAAGTTAAAATAATTTTTGGGATTTTTAGATGCATTTAATAATTAAAATAATTTAAATGATTTAAATGCAAAATTACAAATAAAATAAATATGCATGCAAAATTATATTTTTAATTTATAAATTAAATAAAGGTTTTGGAAAATAAATGCAAAAAAATAATTTTTGATGATTTTTAATGCAGAATAAAATTATGAAAAGAATTAAAATAAAATGCAAAATATTAAAAAATTAGAAAATAAAAATATGAGTTTTGTAAAGAGAAAAAACCAAATGGTCACAGCATGGTTGAGCGGAGACATGTGAGAGCATCCTGAGCAGTCACATGCTTGCCACTACGCATGTATGCATCCAGGTGTTTGAAAAGGATCGGTAAAGCAGACGATGTCATCTCTGGTCTCCTCGTCGTGGCCTTGACTTCATCGTCCCGATTTGAATTTTGAAGCTAGCGTCGGCCATTCCTCGGCTAAGTCCTGGCAAACATCAAAAATCCGAATACATAATATAAATGAATTCAAAAGCATGGTTCGATTCACGGGATCATTACGAGCATTGGTATAGGTCTTATAGTCAATTTCCATTTAGAAAAACCTAAAACGTGTTGGAACCCTAACTATGGCATCTTGAGTTTCAGGCCATGAAAATCAATTAAAGTACCCGAGAAGCTTGCAATCTTCTACTAATCACAAAAACAAACCAAAACATGTTAAAATGCATGAAAATGAAAATCGATTTTGAAATTTCAGAACAAACCAAATTGGTTTTCGCGATTACGGATGGTTTTGGATCAAAGTGAAGATGCGAATCGATTACGGAGATGTCAAGGAATGTGTTGGACACCAAATCGATTGGCTTGGTGGAAGTAGATTGCCAGATAGCTTCTAAGCCACGGTTTTGGTTTGAGAATAGGGTTTTTGAGCAATTTTTCGTTCTCTTTCAATTGGTATGCATCAAGTATAATCTTTGGAGGATTTGGCATTGTTTGGGAAAGAATTGATCAATAATCAATGATAATTTGATTTTTGCAAAATCAAATCTTCAAACTTTGATCAATTTTCAATCTAATCTTCCCATGATCCAATTTTGAATTTGCTGGCTTTAATGATTGATTGGATCACAAAGAAAATAAAAATCAAATTTGCAATTAATTTGGATTTTATACTTTATTTTCAATTTAATTTGTATTTAAATGAATAAATTCCAAATTAAATAGGAAAATAAAATAAAATTCGTGGCATTGGGCTTGGATATTCCTAATTGCATGAGAATAAGTTTGGATGAAGAAAAGTAGGCCCATTTGCAAAATTTTGATTTTAAGGGTATTTCTCTTTGTGCATTCTTTCAAAATTGCCCAACTTGTGAATGGTGTAACTTGCTCAATTTTCCACATTTTGAGTGTTCTTGGACTTTTGGAAAGCTCTAGAGTCCTCTAACCAACCTTTTGGTCTCATCTCAATTGGAGTTACCATGCTCAATATATCTTCAAAACAAAAGTTGACTTTTGTTGACTTTGAAAATGACTGTAATGTTTTGAGCTATACCTCTCAAATGAAGCATTTTTGGACATTCTTGTGAGACATGAAGTTGTAGAGAATTGAATTTCCTTCAAAACAAGGGTGGTGGAAAATTTACGAAAGTAGAAAGTTATGATCGATCAAAGTTGATTGACTTTTCACCTAGAAACCACAATTTAGAAAGTTTGACTTTTGAGCAAATCTTGAGTTTTCTTGATGAATCATGATCAACCCTTGATCAAATGATGAATGTAACTTCAAAATGAGGATGTTGACCAAAAATTATGAAGTTTGTTGTATGTTGACCACAGTTGACTTTTTGTCAATCTGTGATTTTGACCATCGAGCAATTATGCGAAACTTGACTTGAAGCTTGAAACTTGACATGGAGAATCTTTGAAGCATATGAGGAGGCATGAAGGCCATTGGAGATGTTGGAAGTTCATCTTGACTTGAGATACCAACCCTAGTTTGGGTTGATTGTCTAGAGAGAGTTTGTCGATCGACTCTGGAATCCTTGAGCATAGATGTATGAAATCTCTTGAGTAGATGGAGGGCAAATTTTGGGGTATGACGGGGTTGATTATCAGGAGAGGGTTTATGCAGTCAATTCTTGAGAATCCTTGAGTATGGATGTATGAAATATCTTGAGAAGATGGAGGAAGCAAATTTTGAATTATGGCGATGTCGCATTCTTTCGACCTCGACCACATTTCTCGACTTCGACTTCACAATTAGCTTTTTACTGTTTCTCATTTTGCGACATGTGAACCCGATACCTGACTTCTTGTAAGTGTCGACAAGTTCTTGAATGTCACTTCTACCGTCTTTGGGATCATTATCGAATTCTGAACTCGAGGAGAAAGTAACTAGTTTAGCGGTCTTCTTGAGTCACTTCACGAGTCACCATCGGACAGTAATGACCATTCCTTTTCTTCTGTTCTTTTAGAAAGGTAGGACATTCAGCTGAATATACATATCATCACACCATTGCTTCTTTGGATTCCTACCTTTGACTTCCCTTTTCTTGAGACATGGATCTTGTTGGAGTCGCAAAGTTTTGCTAATGTTAGATGGGATTCTTGACATTGGACCTTGACTGGGTCGATTCTCTTGATGAGTTTGTTGTTGCCTTCGAGCATAGCTATTGCTTAAAAGATCTCTCTTCATCATCTTGCTTGTCGTCTTGATTATTGGATACAAGAGACTATGCTCTTGTTTTCTTATCAACATTGTCGCAGTCCCGTCCAGATGTCTAAAAGTGATCCAATAAGTTCATCCACCTTAGTGCGAGATATCTTGAGCTTCCTCTATAGCGGTCACCTTTCTGAACCTCTTGATCGAGGATAAAGAATCTTTCTCATAGCTTTCTTTTGACATCTTCTACTCCCAGTGATGCTCCACGAGGTGTTGGCAATCTCTAGATGTTCATGTGAAACTCATGAATGGTTTCATCTTCCTTCATCTTGATTCTCAAATTTGGTAGTGAGCATATACGAAGTCTTGACATTTTCACCTTGGATGTACCCTCGGCGAGTGGTTTGAGTGTCCTAAACATCCTTGGCGGATCACAGCGATGTACAAGTCGAAAATATTTACATCAATTCCATTGAACAAGGCATTCAATGCTTTAGAGTTTCCAGTGCTAGCTCTTCTTCTTATTTGCTCCATTCTTCCTCGAGTTTCGGGGCTAGTAGTCGTCTTTCTCGAGCATGGTGGGATGTTTCCATCCTCAATCAATCCAAGCCTTGTTATCCATTGTTTAAAAATGCAACCATCTGAGGTTTCGATAATCATAGTTAGATCCATCCGAATAGGTGGTCTCTCCCAAATCCTCCTTCCTTGTCCATAATGCGAGAAAATAATATCCTAGATCTACTTTGAAATAACGAGGCGGGTGCTGCTACGATGTAATTAAATTCTGGCGGAGATACACGATGTCCTGAAGAATGTTATGACACGATGTCGACACTCTGGTAACAATTCCTGCAGTTAATTGAAACAACGATAAATAACCACGATCAATTGTTTACCGTTCGATTGTAACTACACCTCGTCGGTATTGCAAACCGGGGAGAATTCACTATTAGTAGTATTAATTAGAATAAACCAACAGTTCTCCTTCATAAAACACCGCAATGCAACGATCTAAGTCCTACTTGAACTGAGTTCTCGATCCCCTCGATCCACCAGCGGTGATATAAACTATGTTTAATAGAATTGTGAAGACACTCTTCAATAAACATACTTGATTTGCTTCAAAGCTTTAATCGAGACACAATACTGGTGCCCAGCTTTGAGTGATAAACAACCCTGACAAATCCAGTCGAGGCACTTATCAAATGATAATTGCTTGGCTCCAAAAGTAACTAGAATACCAAATAAACAACACACTAGATCTTGTCTGGGTCCAAAAAGCGTGTGAGAATAAGGGTTCTTTTTCCTATTATAGAAAGCCCAGATACTTGTTTGGGCTTCCATAATTATTCTAGTTCATTAATTTTAAAGACTTGTTCTTTTTAACAAACCAATTTAGGGTTAACTAAGATTAATCCGCGAGCGTGAGCATGTGATCGTTACATTAATTCATAACAAAGCATTTCAGCGAGAAATCACGAAAATTCTCGGGAAAAGAATGCAAAACAGCAAATGTCACACGAAATGTCATAACATTGTTTATGACAATTCATTCTTCTGCTTGATTTCCGACAAAGCGGTAACTCCCAATCGAGTACACTTGAATTAATCTTCTTGCCGAATTTATCTTCAACTACGAATGTCATAACATCGGTCAAGGCGTTGACATACTAGTTTTACCAAAATTAAGGCCAACATAAAAACACACAAGTAACATTAAAAACCTTTTTCGACATTATTTCTTTATTCGATTTAATCCTTTTCTACGCTATTTTCGATTATATAGCTTTGTTTCCAAGTTAAATAGCTAGGTTTAAAATTCTCGCGCATTTTATAATTATGTATTTGCTCACATGTTTAATAGTTTAATTAGGATTTTACTTTCCGCATTTTTACTACGCACCTCATTATGTATCACCCCAGCCTTGTAATAGCGTGGTTTACTTCGGCACTTTTGCTGCATCCTATAAACTATATATATTTAAATTCTAGTAACTAGGGTTTGTATGGAAAGGTTAAAAGCAATCTTAGAATAACCCAAAATCAAGACAAATATACGAATTGAACACAACATGTACTACTTTCCTTAGGATATCCTCTCATGTTGCCTTGGAAAAACTTGGTCATGTCCGTGAGCGTAGGAATACCATTAGCAAGGTTGCCTATGAATAAATCAATACATTCGATATAAAGATCATAGTCCCTCGATGATGATCTCGGTGACCCTACGCATGTCCCTTCATCAGCCGGATATAGTTACCTACCGTTAATGGTATGGATAGCGTTATCCTAAGAGAAGGAAAATAATAAAACGATTTTAGTGGGTAGATTTCTCTTAAATTGCTTGCTCAAAACAACCTTTCACCTCATATTTTTCAAACAAATATTTTAAACACTTAGGTATACATTCTTGAGGTGATACGAATCATTACAAAGTCAAAAGCAAAATATATTCAAACAAATCTTGAAAAAGTTTTCAAAAGTGAGCTAAGCAATTAAGAGCCCATAGATAACTACGGATGGAAAGGTGCTAACACCTTCCTTTTCATAACTTACCCCGAACTCAAAATTTATCAGGTATTTCTGTTCTTTTACCTTTCCTTTATGGATAAAAAAAGAAAGTCGGTGGACTCTTGCTAACCCTGACATTTGCGATAAAACAAAAACAAACAAGTCGGTTCTCTCCCGTGTTACAATTTTTTATGAATAGAAATAAGATTATTTAGTGTTGGGCTAATTATAAGAATAAAAGTAATAAGGAGGTGTTAAGTGTTAGCCCGATTTGAGTTTACTAGTTAGTAAAGGGTTAGAGGAAAAACATAGTTAGTGTTGTCATTTGTTGAAAAAGAAAGAAAGAGAAGAGGAAACCCTAGAGCTAAATATTCAAGAGGTAAGGAGAATCTTTATTATTAGATACTTGATGAATGTAAATACCATGTATGGTTCGTTGATGATGAAACATGATGTTTTACAATGAAATGGTGGATAATTCAAATGTGTTGGATTATTGTGATATGCTTGATAATGGTTGATGGATAATCTTAATTGCATATGTTGGTTAAATTTCATATGCATTCATGGGAGTTGGAACTCCATTATTGATTAGCTTGATCCTTGAATAGAAAGCAGTGGCAGTGAAACTTTGGTTCCAATGTGGCGATCCTTGAATTGAAATAAATGGTGTTTCGGTTCTAATGGTGGCTTTGTCTTGTCGGGATCAAGTGTGGCTTTGACTCTAAGTTATTGAATCGAGCGAGAGTGGCGGAATGTTCACGATGGTACCACATGCATGAGTCATATTGCATTGTTGTCTCATGAGTCATTAAAGAATGTGTGTTATATGTTGGAAATTGTGGTAATTTATTATATTGATCATTGAATTTAGTGTATTGATGACATTTATGCTATTCATGATAAATGTGGATATGTTATAATTGGAATGTTTGTATAATCATATTATTTGGAATATCACATGAAGTATGTAGAATTCTTTAATAGATGTTGTTCTATATTGCTTCAATTTATATACATTTGGATAATGATGAATTCTCACCCTTCATTGTGATGTTGCCTCTATGTGGGTAACGTCTTGGGTTCCTATGATAGCGGTGCTTAGCATGAGACTAGTTGAGAGTTTGTCTAGTTATTCCTTATAATAGGTAGTGAGTCATTGCTCGGGTCATGTAACATAGGGATTATTTGGATTTATGCTTCCATGAGATATTTGTTATGTATTCTATATGTTTTGGTTTGTATATTGAGATACTATATTGATGTGGCCTTGGTGTCGATGTATGAATCTATATGACTTGATTATGTTATGGATTCATAGTTATTTCATCCATGGTTATAGTATGGGATATAATCATTGATAGTATCGAGGAAATGAAATACTATTTGTGAAATGCATAGTTTTTTTTAAAGCATGATATTCAAATATGTGTTATGATTATGAATAGGTGCATGTTATATTATGGTTTGTTGGTTTTCCTATGTGTGAAAAATAGTATGTGACACCCTTTGTATCCGTGCATTCTATTTTACTCTAATTTATGCCATGATTATTTGGGGTTAGAAAATGGGTGTTACACATCCAACATATAAGTTCTGGTGTTAAAATCTAACTAAATAAAACATATAATGCGCTTAAACTAAGGATAATTGGAAAAGTTCTCTCGATGGATTGCAGAGAAGAAAATCATTTGGGTTCAAGGTTTGTTTTCTTAAATATTTTTCATTATTTTATTATTTTATTTTGTTTTCTTAAATATTATTTTATTATTTTATTATTTTAATTTTGTTTTCTTAAATATTAATTACCTTACATTTTTATGAAACAATTATGTAAGATCTAACATAAGGTCTTCCTCAAGGTTCAATGTCTGAAATTCTAGATCTACATGAGAATTTGTTTTCTATCTTGTCCACCCTAAATTTGATTTTTATCTTGAACCACCCTAATGAGTTTGACTTTTATCTTTATTTATGGATAAACAACATAATATTCTAGGTAAACAATGTTACGTGTAAACAATATAACAACTTTAAAAAAATTGCTTATAGTTTTTGGAGAAGCAGATAGAAGATACAATAGTTATGAATATAATAAAAGTGTCTCACGGTGTTCAAACTTATGTTCATATAACTATGCATCTCGGGTTTTGAAAATTTGAGTTTTAAGTGGAACTTTCTTTACAACCTTATTTACCTCACTTCTATTCTTTGAGTACAACGGTTTCGCGTCCAGACGTTAGAAGCGTTATTTGTAGTAGTGTCTAATGAGATAAAGCAAAACAAAACTATAAACACTTTAGTAATATCATACAAATGACAGGCAAAAATAAAACCATTTGTAAGTTCTCAGTTGAATTTGATACGGTATTAGATATGAGATGTCAAAGGTGATGTCACGACACTAATATGTTATGATGAAAAACTAAAAACACGAGAAAATAAATGAAGAAACTAAATAACATAGTGAATTGTTTACCATTCGATTACTACACACTATGTCTCGAGGCTACCAAGCAAGGATGAAGTCCACTATAGCGATATTAATTTAGAGTTAAACTCCCCATTTACCTAAGCAATCACTGCCCAATGATCCTTCTACCTAAGATCCTCTTAGATATGAAACTCTGAATCACAATCCTCGCGGTGAAAATTAACAATAACACAATAGTAGAAGACACTTCAGCGACACATAATCATCATTGCTTGGCTGATTAACAATTTAAAACTTCGACTAACGTCCACTATTAAAGCGATACTAGAGTGGCTCATAATTAAAAACCAACAAAGACTTAAAACCAACAATTAAAGCGATGCGGCAAACTTCTTCTAGAATGGCCAACTACGTAAATAGGGCTGCTTGACCTTTAAATATGATAATGACAACTAGGGTTCTTCACGGTTAGTCTTCACAAACCCTAAACTTTCTCCAAGTAGGACAAAAGCTCTCCAGAATATTGTTGAAGAACATTACATAGCTTCCTTAATCGAAGCATACAAAATAAAAACAAGCAGAACTCTAATAATTACGAACTTAAAAACCAATCGATTCGAGTTTAACATGTCGGGACATCTGTGACATCTTCATAAAATCGCTAATACATTAAACTTCATGGAATTTTAGGCGAGAATGTTTTACCAGCACTTCCAATCTAAGAACTAACAAACTCCCGTTTTGCAATTTTTGGCTATAACATTACTTGAGGTATAAGCCATACAATTAACATCGACACCCACAATCAAATCGATTATCACAATCAAATCGACATCACAATCAATAATTAGCGGATACAACACGAACATGGATGTCGACTTCACACAATTCATCGAGCAACATATTTAGCACAACATAGTTAGCATCACGGTTCATCGAGATACAGCGGGAAAAATTAATGTTCAAACATTAGTTAAAACATCACATCACAAATGCATAAACAAAGTCACACGGTTAAGTTTCTCCCCACACAACATCGGTATATTTAGATACGCATAATTAACACATAGTCATTGCTCCCCTCGACATCGACATATCAATGTTGTCGGTCGGTCTCGGGCAATTCCTGATTAACATATAATCTTGTTCCCCTTAACATCATCATAGCAATTCACATCACTTCTCTCCCCTTTTAGACATAATATGCAAAGCTATAATTAACTCATAAAAGATGACAAAATGAAATTCTAGATTAAATATCATTCAACGTAACCTATAGTTAATTGTTAGGGATATTCTGAGACCAAAATAAATTTCATGAACATTAGTGCCAAAATTATACAAAAGATAATTAAAAATTCACACTTAGATTCATTGGAAACACAATTAACACATCTTGGGCAATTCAATTCTCTGCGGTCAATGAGACCCACCGAGTTCCATCTTAGTTGGTCCACCTTCAAACCTTTATTCTCACTTGCGGCTGCTTTCTTCTCTGCACCTCACTGATGATCGGTTGCGGCCACTCTTTAGAGCTCGGATGGTTTCTTCAAATTTGACTTTCTTGCTAGGCGATGCATAACCTCATCTAATTCTTTGCGAGTTTTGTTAGCTTAGCAATCATATCACCTTTTCTTGTGGTCTTGTTTTCGGCACTGGATGTTGAAACAATGTGCAGGACATGTTCCACTAAGCTATTTACGGTGGGTGATTAGGAGATCCTTTTTTACTACTAGAGTCGAGGGTGGATAGAATTCGAGGTGTTGTTGAAGAATGATACCACATATCGAGTAGGAAGGTAATGGTCAATTTTGTAGCATAAGTATCGGCATGTTTGATTATTTGATCAAAGATGTAAGTACCATAGTCAAATAAGCTTCTTCATGACAACAACATAAATGAATCTTCCATTATTGAAATTGTTGAGGTTTATTTGTGGGAACTCGGTTGGGATCTCGATCCTATGCAAGATTTCATACTTAACTTTCGCTTCGGTGATAATTTTTCCTTTTATAGGCCAAGCACTCACTTGGTGAGTAGTGATGGTCTTGTAAACTTGATTGTTAGTTGTTTCAAGCTCACTTTCCTCATTCTCACTTCTTCCTATGTATTTGATAACGGTGAGAACTCAACACTTTTCCTCTCACAAATACTTTCTAAAGTCCTTGCTCCTTTTATCGGCCTGATCCTCAAGGATGTTAACAATAAATTCATTGACCAAATCTCATAACATTTAGGCATCTTGGTTACATTTTCATCAAACCATCATCGAGAGATTAACTTCATGTTTTCTTGTACTCTAAGGCATCTCTTCCTAATTCCCTTTCAAGGAAATTCTTCTACGATAAATATACTTCCATCTCGAGACAAAGTTGATGGAGTGGAAGGATATGTTGTCTGTTAGTGCATCGGTATATCATCGAAGGCCTCTTGTGAACTTCTTCACATGTGTAATGTCACGGACATCATCCTCGACATCATAGTTTGAGTCGAATCGGACTGATCTTCCTCTTGCTTGATGATGGAACTACTTTTCTCCATGCCTTTGAAGGTCCGTACATAACCTTCTTCTTGATCTTGGAAGGTGCCTTGAAAGTTTACCTTTTCTAGTCTTGACCTCTTGGCTATACCAAGATTCACATTGACAATCAACTCATTGTCGAACGGTTCATCTACATCTACAACTTCTTCACACTTCTTGTTTTTAGCCCTTGTTGGACTTATATCGACATTCTTGCTAGAATGAACTTCTTTCTGAAGTGATGTTTCAGCGTTAGGTGTGACTTTTTCAAGATCAAACTTAGTTCCTTTCCAAGACTCCCGGTATTTTCTTCTTCCCTTACGGATGGTTCAATAGGCCTTTTAGGGGCAACCTCGGCGGTATATGGGAAGAGGATGGTAATCCATGAGCAGGCATTCACACATTCGAGTCTTAGTGATTAATCTCCTTGTGGCCTACCAATATCTATAGTATCTTGATCGGTTCATTATCTATAGGATTAGAGTATTACCTAAAATAGGGGATGAAGTTCCTCTTGGGCGTCTTGCGTATGGTGAGAGATTTTGGGTCTTGTCTCGACCTTTGAATCATAGTCGGGGAACTCTAGGGTTTCATCTATAGTGATGTTCTCATTGAGAGCTTGATGTTGGGCCTTACAATCGATCTTGCTTGGACGGATTCATCATGTTGAGACATCTTTGAGTCTTTGAGAATGGAAGATTGAAATTTGTTTGGTAGAAGATGAGAGTATAGTAGATGATAGATTTTGAGTAGCATGTGAAGATTTAAAATTGCACTTGGTATTGGCTCTTTATATGAATGTCATGTTTCAGCAGTGTTCTTGATATTTTAAAATTTCAAGCCTATAATGACATTCCCACACGCTCTTAATTGCTATAATTTCTCTAGCATACATACCCTTGTTCACTTCTTGAATTCTATCTATATTCATCCTCTTGAATGACAGTTGATTAAGTTCATCTCGGTAAGTTTTAGTTTTAGGTCCACGTTCACGTTTTATGATACCATTAATGATCTTTTCGAGTTATATGATGTTATGACATCTGTGGAACATTGAGATTAGTTACCATATGTTTTTCTTCTTCACATGGGATCGAGTTGTCTTTAATCTGTTTGAGTTCAACATGTGGGTAGCTTGTGTTATGGGATCCTATAGATGTGAGTTGTCCTTGGTCCTCATACCATAACACTTCACCTCATATTAGAGATAATACATTCGGACCTTGTGAAGTTTACTTTAAATCCGTGATCACATAGTTGGCTTATGCTAATCAAAATGGATGTTAATCATTTGACAAGCAACACATCTTCATGTTAGGGTTCAGGACAACTTGTCTTTCCTACTCCTTGATTTCACCTTTTAATCCATCTCCAAGTTTACATATCTAGTTGCATATACTTGAATATTCACGGTAAATATTTGTCCCTATCATATGCTTTGAACATCCCTTTATCAAAATACCAATCATCTTTGGCTCTCCAGTTTGGTGGCGTGTGTGCTAAAAGACATGAAGGTCGACTTTGGGAATCCATTGTTTCTTTTTTTTTGTGCTAGTTCTAGTCATATTTTGTTGATCGTGGGAGTTAGGGTAACCATACAACTTGAAGCAGAAGGGCTTTATGTGACCATATCTTCTCTGATGATGACATCTCGGTGCTAAAATCTTCTTTTGGGTTGCATGCGATTACTTCTTTTATGATGTTGAGACATTTGATTCAACATCTTTTGTTTAACACAGTTTGAGTAGGTTCGTAAAATATTCCTTTGATTCATTATCTGACCACTCATATCTCCTGCTTCTTCCTTGAAGGATTTTACCAGTGTGTCGAATCCATTGTTTAGCATCTTGGCGAGACTTGGACATTTTATCAGTCATGATTTTAGCATAGTTACTTCACTTTCCGACTTCGAGATAGTCTCCGGATGCTCTGCTTTTTATCTTGCGGTTTAAACTATGAGCTTCTTACATTTTCCTCTCAGGTATGTGACACTTTTAATACATAACTTTCTTTGTATGTGACCCAGCTCCTCAAATGTGCGCCTCATCAATTGAATCTTCATCAAGGATGTATGTACCGATCGAGCTGTTACATATTTAGCATATTCTTATTCAACTCATTTTCATAGTCCTCCTTGGACGAATACATTCAGTCCTTTGCCTTGTCTTTTGGGAATGTTGGACACTCGGCTTTAATGTGACCAATCCTTCACATTCAAACCACGCCTCCTCTCACTTTA
The DNA here is from genome assembly GCA_021764765.1 of Vicia sativa. Classification (NCBI taxonomy): domain Eukaryota; kingdom Viridiplantae; phylum Streptophyta; class Magnoliopsida; order Fabales; family Fabaceae; genus Vicia; species Vicia sativa. The sequence continues at coordinate 78,468,241 of CM038796.1, read as the reverse complement.
AGTGGACCTTTCCTCGACTTGTGCTTTCTTACCAAAGTTGTTTGTTCTGCGATGTCATATGGGATGTTTGTAACACCATATTTTTATTACTAAATTGGAATTTTAATTATTTAATTAATTAAAATTTAATTTTGAATTATTGGAATATTAAATTGGAAAATAAATAAAGGAAAAGAGATTGGGCTTATGTGGTGATTAGTATAGGAGAGGGGTGTGAGGTAAAAGCCTCTAATTATTTTATTATTATTATTCTAATAGAATAATAAGAAGAAAAAGGAATTGGAAACCAAATTGGGAGAAACAAAGGAATCGTACTAAGCGAAAAGAGCAAGGAAGAGGAAAACCTAAAGCTTGAGATTCAAGAAATGGCTAAGGTAAGGGTGATTGCTCTAATTATAATGTAGTTATGAGTTTTGAGAATGATAGAATATAGTAATATATTAGGAATCGAATTAAAGTTTTTAGGTTTATGAGTTTTGACCTAAATGCATGATTTTGACATTCTTGATGCAATCGGTGTTATAGAGTTGTTGTATGATGTTGTGGTGTGTTGTTATGGCATTGGAATCTTGTATTAGGATTTGTTTTGGTGTTAATTATGTATGGGTTAAGTAATTGGAACTATTGGATGGATTGGGAATGAAGAATCTTTGTCGAAATAGTGATTTTTACACTCACGAAGTCGTGGAACAGGTTACCACAATAAATCGGTTACCATTAATATTTATGTAAAAGAATTTTGGGTTTGGGAACCGTTCCCTGTCGGATAACACAGGTTCTCGGTGCATTCCAACGTGTTTTCACATGGTTGTGGGAACTCAGTTCCCCAGAACCCGTTCCCATTGTTACTTTTGAAAAGCTAAACTTTAAAAATTCATAACTTTGTGACCCAGTAAGTCCGTTTTAGTCGCCGTTTGGAAGTTGTTTCTTAAATTAAATACTATATTTTATAAAATGAATAAAATATGATAGCAGTTTTATTTGAAAAGTATTGATTTTCCAGGCTTGTGGTTATTCATATTTTGTACACTTGGTTGGTAGGCAATGGTATGTTGTTTTGTGATGATGTGTGTGCATATCAATGGTTTGTATGCTTATGTTGGTGATAAATTCTTAATTAATGATAATTGGTTTGCATGTTATGCTATTGGTGGTGTCTGAGATAAATAATTGTATTATGTTTGGTTGATGGCACACGTTTATGCGATTGGATGTGTTCATGATAAATGATTGTATCATGTTTTTTGATGATGTTGCATGCTTGATGTTGTACATGTTTATCTTGGTTGGATGATGTTCATGATTAAATAAAGTTATCATGTTTTGGAGATGATGTTGTAGTAATTTCTTGTGCATGTTTATGTTGTTTGATGATGTTCATGATAAATGATGGTTATCATGTTTAGATTGATGATGGTTTATGATATATGATGTTATAATAACTTTGTATTTGAATGTTTCATGATTTTATGATGTGCGTGCATATACAATTTGGTGTGTAGCTAATTCCATTGTTTGGAATTAGTGATATTACCAATCTTAGTTCGGGTGATTATGGGTGGTGAGCTGGATTCATGTTCGGGGTGATTACGGACGAATCGTGTAAGCATATCAAGGGTGATTATGGGATCGATTAATGTGACTTAGTTCACTTTTGGTACCACATCATAGAGTCTTGCATTGCATTTTTTATGGATTATAACATGATATGATGATTTCAGGTGTTATAATTTGGTTGTTGTGTTTGATGCATGTTCACGACTTGTGCTTTTGTGGAATGAAAGATTGAACCTATTATGCTAAATGGGGTGAAGTAATAAAAACATGAAGTTCTATTTATTTTATGAATTTATAATGCATGTTAATTATGATGTAGTCTAGCGCACTTTGATGATTTCAGTTGAAGCTTTAAGCGGCTTTGGAGTTAGTGAGGATAGCTCGTAGGCTGTGTTTTATTTTATCGTGTGTCGATGTCATGCTACGATTTGTAACACTTCCAGGAACATTTATCTTTAGAGTTACTATTAAACTCTTAAATTATTTAATTATTTTAGTTGGATAATTATTTTGATGGATTAAGGTGTTGACCTTTTGGTGGTATTTGATATTTTGAATTAGCGAGTTTTGAATAAATAACTTGTTTGTTATACATGTAATTCATTTTAATTGAGCTATGTTTCCAATCAAAGCATGACATTGTATTGGAATTTTATTTTAAATCAATTGTGGTATGCATGTTAAACTCAATTTAACATATTATTAAAGTATTTAGAATTCTGATATTTCTGACATTTGAATGAATTCCTTCTCTTCTGACACTTTATTAAATTGTCTTCCAAGAAAGACTATAGTATTAGATATCCCTTCCTTAGTGTCGTCATTCCTCTTTATCTTTCTTTAGTATTTGACCAAATGCTATGCTTTTATTCTTCTTCAAACAAGTCATTAATACTTGACTCGAATGTTTGAAGACCCAAGTTCATCGACCTTCGTGATGTTGATTTCTTGAGCTTCTTCTATGATCCTTTCATAACCGAATCTCTTGGGGAGACACGAGAATATTCATTACGACTGCTCTCGGTATCTTCTCTCTGAGCCTTGCATGCATTGGTATCTCGAGGATGTTCGTGTGGAATTCTTGAATACTCTTCTTCTTTCATCCTTAAGTTTTCAAACATGGTGGTTAATAGGCTGCGGTCTTGACATCTTTACTTTGGAAGTGCCTTCATGAGTAGTTTGAAAATTTCCCAAGTATCTTTGGCCACTTCACATGTATGTACCAATCTTAAGATGTTTTTGTCAATTCAAAATTGAATATAATATTCAAGGCTTTTGAGTTTCAAGAGCTAGATTCATCTTACCTTCAGGGCAGGTTCTCCTCAGACTTGAAACACTAGTGGGGTGATTCTTCCCCAATAATAATAGGATGAGTCCATCCTTTGAGGCAGCTTTCGAAGAGCCTATTGTCGAGGACTTGAATACACCATATGTGAGTCCATAGATCATATAGTTAATACCATCCGAATTGGTGGTCTCACAATTTGTTAGAATAAAGTTTGTTTCTAATAATATATATTAAAGTTTTGATGATAACAAGCATACTAAATTTTGTATGAATGAATATGATACTACAGCGTGTACATGTTTCATTTAGGAAAGATGTTCGACTCTAAGCATAAAATGGAAAATATATCATCTTTGACGAGAAGATGAAGTTAGAAGCTCAATGAGAGCATAACTTACGGACAAAGCACACTCAAACAGCTGGCAGCGAAACACGCTTTAGAGTTCAAATGAGACTGAACCTCGATGAAACGCAGCTCGTAGTAAGCTGATTGATAGAAACACGCTTTAAGTTACAGTGAGAACTTACGGAGACAAAGTTGAAAGAAGCCTGCGAGTAAAGAATAAAATACAATTTACGATGGAAGCAAGCAAAGCGTAACCTCGATGAAGCACCAAAAATATGTTATGAATAGAATGTTAACAAGGCTAACAAAGATCATGAGTAATAAGTTCTAACAAAGATAGAACTTTTGATAGAAAGCATAGCGAAACTTCTAATAGAAGCAAGCAGCGCAACCACGATGGAAGCACTGTGATTACGATGGCAAATATTTAGAAGATCATTATCAATATATACGTTATCTTTTAAGAACAAAACACCTTTACAACAATATTTATCCTACTAAGCTAAAAAGGCTAAGTACTTGAATGCTTTACTTCAGTTCATTGGCTAAAAACAAAATCACGTGGAATTAAGCAAATTAATTATGTTTCCCATTCTTCAAGACCATACCTCAATGAAGGATTTTCCTAGAAAGCTCTACAAAAGTCTTCAATTCAAAAGGAAAAAGATATATATAGTACAACAAAGTACATCAATCCAACAACCTTTGTATGAAAGAACTTGTCACGAAAGGCATGGAACAACTCATCAACAACGACACAAAAATCATTTCAAGTAAACTCACTATTTATGATACAAAAGAATTATTTTTGTAAATTAATTTACTATTCATTGAGCTTAAATTTTTTTGTAAACTTCACTTAGTGAATAATAGCTTTTCTAGAAACATTATTTGATCGATCGAGACTTAAGATTACGATAGTTGTTCCTTGAGAAGACCGGTTTGGGTCGAGAATTCTTGAGAGGGCTAGGACTAGTTGAGTCTTAGAGTGTTAGTCACAATATTTCGTTGTGGGGTTTGTTCATTAAGAAGACCAGTTAGGTCGAGAATTCTTGAGAGGGCTAGGACTAGTGAGTCTTGGGAAGTTGATCACAATGAGTTGGGTAGTGCCAACTGCAATGGAATTGATTATAGTGGATTAATTCCTCGTTGAGCGGTAAGAAATCACCTTCCTTGGTACAGGTGGAGTAGTTTGAGTTTGAAACGAACGGGATAAAAATACTTGAGTATTTTATTTGTTGTTTGGGGGAAAGATCTAAAAAGTAAGAAAACCTTGTTAAACCCGTCTTCTAAGT
>CM038796.1:78365979-78463655 GCA_021764765.1 Vicia sativa | reverse complement strand
GCAAAGGCAGCGAGAGAATTACCCTAAGGAATTAGTGTGTGAAAAGTGTGTTGATTTGAATATGTTATCTAGAAAATTAGTGGGCTATGTTCAATTTTAGTCTTGCCATGCGCTAATTACTAGCAATTTATAGGGTGCGGAAAGTAAAATGCGGGAATGTAAAGTGCGGAAGGTAAAATCCTACGCTATTACAAGGCTTTGGAGGCGAGATACAATTTACAATGCGAAAAGTAAATCCTAATTAAAACTATTACATCCCGTATACATTTACATTATTGAAAAATAAAATGAAAGCGGAAGAATCGATACGGATTAACACAGTGAAACAAGCGAGAAATCGGAAAATATGATAAAATCGAAATAAGAAAATGTTAGAAAAAATGCAATTTTTATATGGAAAAATTATATCTTTGGAAATAAGATAAATAAGTTAAAACAATTTTTTGGGATTTTTAGATGCATTTAGTAATTTAAAATGAATTTACAATGATTTAAATGCTAAATTATAAATAAAAATAAATATGCATGCAAAAATGTATTTTTAATTTATTAAATTAAATAAAGATTTTCAGAATGTAGTGTAAAAAGAAAATATTTTTTGATGAATTTTTAATGCTTAAATAAAATGTGAAATTAATTAAAATAGATGCAAAATATTGAAATATGAAAATATGAAAAGTTGAGTTTTGGAAAAAGAAAAAAAGCGGGTCTGATGAGGATCGAACTGGTGACCGGGAGTTATTGTCCATGAACGCCTTAACCAAAGCGAGCCAAGTGTGCTTCAGTTTAGAAAGGATTGAATGGAAAATAACAGCCTCTACGGTCTCCTCCGCTCGGCAAGCTTCGTCTTCAACCTTTTGAATTTTTTAATCTTAGTCGTACAGTTCGCCTTCAGGTCCCTCGCAAACATCAAAAAGCGACACACATAATATAAATTATATCTAAGACCATGGATCGATTCCTCGGGTCATTAGAATGCAATGGTGCGAGTCTTGTTGTCCATTTTCCATTTAAGCAAAGCCCTAAATCGAGCTCGAAACCCTAGCTATGGTATATCACGATTCAGGCTGAAACACGATTGGCTTACCGATCGCTCAAACTTGATTCTAAACATGAACAAACAATCAAAGCAGTTAATAATGCATGAATAATGAAAGATTTTGAAAGAAGCGACAAAGAAATAAATGTTTGATGAATTCTTGATGGTTTTGAATGATGTGGAGTGCTGGATCGACTCTAGAACAACCGGGAATGCAATGGAATCCTCAAAGCAATTGAGCAGTTGGAACTAGGATTACCATAACTTGAATGTCACGGTTTTGAGCTTTGGAATAGGGTTTCTAAGGCAATTTTTCCGTTCTCTGGTTGGTATGCATCAGTATAAGTCTTTGGAAGGATTTGGCATTTTTTGGGAAAAATTGATCAATAATCAATGATAATCAAATTTGATTTTTGCAAAATCAAATCTTCAAACCTGGTCAATTTTCAATCTAATCTTCCATATTGATCCAATTTCGAATTTCTTGGCTTTTAATGATTGATTGGATCACAAAGAAGAAAATAAAATCAAATTTGCAATTAATTTGGATTTTATACTTTATTTTCAATTTAATTTGTATTTAAATGAATAAATTCCAAATTAAATAGGAAAATAAAATAAAAGATAAATGGCATTGGGCTTGGATATTCCTAATTGCATGAGGAATAAGTTAGGATGAAGAAAAAGTAGGCCCATTTGCAAAAAGTTGATTTTTAGGAGTATTTCTCTTTGTGCATTCTTTCAAAAATTGCCCAACTTGTGAATGGTGTAACTTGCTCAATTTTCCACACTTTTGAGTGTTCTTGGACTTTTAGAAAGATCTAAGAGTCCTCAACCAACCTTTTTGGTCTCATCTCAATTGGAGTTACCATGCTCATATATATATTCAAAGCAAAAGTTGACTTTTGTTGGCTTTGAAAATGACACATGTTGTTTTGAGCTATACCTCTCAAATGAAGCATTTTTTGGACATTCTTGTGAGACATGAAATTGTATGAATTTCCTTCAAAACAAGTGGTGGAAAAATTTTTGAGAAAGTATGAGAAAGTTATGATCAGTCAAAGTTCGGTTGACTTTTCACCTAGAAACCCTAATTTAGAAAGTTTGACTTTTAGCAAATCTTGAGTTTCTTGATGAATCATGATCAACCCTTGATCAAATGATGAATGTAACTTCAAATGAGGGATGTTGACCAGAAATTATGAAGTTTGGTGTATGTTGACCACGATTGACTTTTTGTCCAATACTGGCGATTTTCAACCATCGAGCAATTGTGCGAGGAAACTTGACTTGTGAGCTTGAAACTTGACATGGAGAATCTTTGAAGCATATGAGGAGGCATGAAGGCCATTGGAGATGTTGGAAGTTCATCTTGACTTGAGAGATACCAAACCCTAGTTTGGGTTGATTGTCTGAGAGAGTTTGTCGATCTTGAGGAATCCTTGAGCATAGATGTATGAAATCTCTTGAGTAGATGGAGGGCAAATTTTGGGGTATGACAAGGTGCATGTTATATTATGTTTTGTTGGTTTTCCTATGTGTGGAAAAGCATGTGACACCCTTTGTATGCCTCATTCTATTTTGATTTATGCCATGATTATTTGAGGTTAGAAAATGGGTGTTACATTGAGTGGTATCGAGGCACAGTTGGTTAGATTGGCCAATCGTTAATGAATTTAACTCCTGTTGTATTTGATTCGTATGTCGACAAGATCAATGTTGTTGCTTTGTTGTTGTTGGATATCTTAGGAAGATGGTTGTGGGGAGGAGTGATACTTTTTGACTTGAGGATGTTGGTCGGATCTCTTTGGATTTCGTGGCGAATGCTGTGTAATAGAGATGAGGGTGATGAGTTACTGTGATTCGGGGAAGTTTAGAAGAACAATCCTCCTATCTGAGGTGAGCATAGAACGACAAGGCTCAAGCATGGCTTAATGAAATTGAGAAGATATTGAGTTATAAATTGTCTTGATGCGGAGGGTCGGGTTTGGTACACATATCTGTCGGAGGAAATTTGAAGATTGGTGGAGCAACCTTTTCGAGGAGGTTTGATGAGGAAGGTGTTGATGTTTGGGCTGTTTTGTGATGCTTTTGGGCTGTTTTCCATAAGATGTGCATCATAAGAGAGGTGGAATTCCTTGAGTTGAAGCAGAGTAATGGAATTGTGGTTGAGTATGTTGCAAGATTTCAAGAGCTGATTAAGTATTGTCCTTATTACAATACTATGAATGCTAGGAGATCTAACTTGTTTGAAGTTTGAGAATGGTTTGAGACTTGATATCAAGAAGGCTATTGGATATCGGACCTCGATTTTCTTCGAGTTGGTGAACAAGAGTAGGATTTATGATGAAGATAGTAGAGAGAGTTGCTTCTTACTATAAGAATGTGAATGATAGGAAAGGAAAATGTCAGAAAGTGGAGTGGTATGATGACAAGAGGAAAAATCAAGCTAGTGGTGGCAAGAAGCCAAGTGGAATATCTTACTCCATCAAGTGCTTCAAGTGTGGTGTGGAAGGGCATCGTGCCGATTATGGAAGATGTTGGAAAGTGCTTTGGGTGTAGAAGGCGGGTCACAAAGTTGTTGATAGCAAGTTTGGTGCGGATGTGACTTGCTGTTGTGGTGGCTGCAAGGGCATTAGTACTAAGTCAGATAAGCAGAAGAAGGAGCAAGCTAGAGGAAAGTGTTTGCATTGTGCGTGTTGAGACTACGATTAAGGATGAGCTTATCAGTCATGCTTTATTAATGGTACACTTTGATTGGTATCATTGATCTTGGTGCTGACGCATTCTTTTATTTCTTCCTATTGTGTAAGAGGTTGAATCTTGAATTATCTTATATGCATGGAAATATGATTATTGTTACTTACGCTATGGGTTATTTGTACTTGTTGTGTATTCGAATTGTCGTTGAGTATCTTTGGTGAGAGTTTTGGATGAATTTAGTTTGTCTTCCGTTAGATCAATTAAATATGATTCTTGGTATGAATTGGTTGGGATACAATCATGTTTATATTGTTTTGACAAGTCGGTTGTTTTCTTGATTACGGTATCGAGAATGATTTGTTTTTGTATGCTAATAAAATGGATGAATCTTTGAAAGATGTTTACGTGTTGTTTGCTTTGTTGGCATAATGGATCTCGGTGAGAAACAAGTTATGGGTGAATTACCTATTGTTTGTGATTTTCACAGGTATTTCGATGATGTAAGTGATTTTCCGCGAGGAAGTGAAGTTGAGTTTTGATTTTTAGTTCCTAGAACTAGTCCTATTTCGTTGGATATGTGGATATGCGCTTACAGTTGAAAGCGTTGAAGAGTCACTTGATGATTTGCTTGAGAAGAAGTTTTATTAATCAGTGTATATCTGCGGAGAATTTTGTTTTGTTTGTTAAGAAGAAGGAAGGTTCTATGAGGTTGTGTGTTGATGAACAAGCGAACAAGGTGACTATTAAGAACAAGTATCCACTAAGTTGAGCGATTTGATGGATCAGTTGGTTGGTGCTTGTGTTTTCGATAAGATTGATTTGAAGGTGCAGTTATCATCAAATTCGTGTGAAAGTTGAGGATATTTAGAAGACTGCTTTATGACAGGTATGGTCTCATAAGTGTTCGTAATGCCATTTGGTGTGACTAATGCTCCCGGTGTGTTTATGGAATATATGAATGGATTTTTCATGAGTATACGGATCAATTTTGTTGTGTTCATTGATGATATTTTGATTTATTTAAAAGTGAAGAAGATCATCTTGAGCATTCGGATTGTGTTATTGTGCTAAAGAGAAGAAATTGTATGCTAAGCTTTTAAGTGTGAGTTTTGTTGAAGGAAGTGAGTTTCTTGGGCATGTGATTCAGTGGTGGTAATTCTATTCTTCTAAGGTTGAAATTGTATCTCAATGGGAAGCTTTGAAATCTGTTTATGAGATTAAATGTTTTCTTGGTTTGGTTGGTTATTATCGTAAATTTATTGAATTTTTTTCTAAGAAGTTGGTACCTTTAATGCGAGTTGACAAGGAAAGGTCAAGCTTTTGTTTGGATGTTGCAGTGTAGGCTTAATTTTCAAGAGCTTAAGAAGGTTGTGACCTCTCCTATTTTGATTTGCCTAATCCGTGAGAACCATTTGTGGTGTATCGCGATGCTTTTGATGGGTTTAGGAGATGTGTTGATGCGGAGATGGGAAAGTGGTAGCTTATGCTTGAGGCAACTTAAAGTTCATGAGAGGAATATCAGGCGCATGATTAAAAGTTATCCGTAGTTGTGTTTGTTTTAAAGATTTGGAGGCATTATTTGGTTGGTTAGATATTTGAGGTGTTTAGTCATAAGAGTTTGAAGTATCTGTTTGATCGAGAAAGAGTTGAATATGAGTCAAAGAAGATGGTTGAATTCTTGAAGGATTATGAATTTGGTTCGAATTATCATAAAGATAATGAAATTGATTTTGATTAGGAAGTCTTTGCATATGTCGTTAATAGTGCGAAATTGGATTTGCTTGAACAATTTCGAGTTTGAGTTAGGTTTGTGAAACAACGTTCTTGTGTTAATCTTGGTATGTTGAAGCATACTAGTGGTATTTTGGATGAGACTCGAGAAGGTCAAAATCGGATTTGGTTTTGTGGATAAGTTGGTGTTGATCAAAGGTCGATTGGTGATTTCTGATCGATGAGAATGGTATCATGAAATGGTGATAGAGTTTGCATTCGATATTGGTGATATGAGAAAGGAATTCTTGATGAAGGACATCATATTGGTATGAGCATCTGGTGCTACTAAGATGTCTCAAGATTTGAGGAAATTATTTTGGTGGTATGGTATGAAGAAGGATATGCGAGTTTGTGTATTCTTGTTTGATCTGCCGAGGCGTCTAAGATTGAACATCGATCAAACCGCTGTTTGTGACGATCGTTATCCATTCACGAGTGGAAGTGGGATAACATTTCTATGAATTTTGTTTACGGATTTTCAAGGACTCAGGTAGTCATGATGTTGTTTGGGTTATTGTGGATATATTAACAAAAGTTGCTCACTTTATTCAATTTTGATGGATTATCCTATGGAGAATTTTGCTAAGTTGTATATTGAGAAGGTTGTGAGTTTGCATGACGTTCCATCGAGTATTGTTTGAGATAGAGATTAGAGGTTTACTTCGAATGCAGGAAGGTTTGCAAGATGCTTTGGGTACCAAGTTGCGTTTAGTTCGGTGTATCATCCATAAACTAGTGGTCGAGACTAAAAGACGATTAAATCATTGGAGGATATTTTGAGAGCTTGTGTTTTAGAGCAAGGAGGTGCTTGGGATAATTATTTGTCTTTGATTGAGTTTACCTATAACAATAGTTTTCATTTGAGTAATTGAATGGCTCGTTTGAATCTTTGTATGAAAAGGTGTAGGACACCTTTGTGTTGGTATGAATCCGTTGAGAGTGTTGTGGTTGGACCTAAGATAGTTCAACAGAATACGAGATAAGATTAAGATGATTCGAGAAAAGATGAAGATCGCCCAAAGTTCGGAGAGTTACCATGATAAGAGAAGAAAGGATCTTAGCTTTGAGAAGGGAGATCATGTGTTTTTGAGAGTTACTCCTTTGGTAGGTATTGGTAGAGCTTTAAAGTCACAAAGTTGACTCCATTTTATTGGTCCTTGTCAGTTGTTGAGAAGGTAGGTGAAGTGGCTTATCAAATTCATTTGCTTGAGTCCTTGCTAATGTTCATGACATATTCCATGTATCTCAATTGAGGAAATATATGGCGGATATGAATCATGGTGTGCCTCTAGATGATGTGCAAGTAAGTGATAATTTGTGGTTGAGACTTCACCGTGTGTATTGGTCGAAGAGTTAAGCAACTCCGAGTAGGGAAATCGCTTTTGTAAAATTGGTTTGGGGAGGTCCTGCTAATGGTAATGTGACTTGGGAGCTTGATAGCCGGATAAAGTTTGTATCCTAAGTTGTTCGCTTGAGGTAATTTTAGGCGAAAATCTTTTAAGTGGGAGAGGATTAACATCCGATTTTTAATAGTTAATTATTAATTATTATTATTATTTATTATATTATGTGATAATTAATTTACTTGGGTGATTTAAATGAATATTAGAATTATTTAAATATGTGTTATTTGAATAATTGGGTTTGTTATACCCAAATTTGCCCTCTTATTTTTAAAGATCAAGATGCATCTCCATACTCAAGAATTACTCAAGGGTTGACCAGACCCCCTCTCTTAAAGAAATCAACTCATAACTAGGGTTTTCTTAGTTCTAATGGCTCAAGTGATTATCATGTCTTCCATACGCAGCAAACATCCTCATATCAAGTTTGAAGCCTCTGTAACTCAAGTTGCTTAGATGATTGAAAATGGTTATAATGGACAAAAAGTCAATTGTCGTCAATATACAGTCAAACTTCATCATTTTTGTCAACATCAATATTTTGATGTTACATTCATCATTTGATGAAGGGTTGGTCATGATTCATCAAGAAAAGTCAAAGAATTGATACAAAGTCAAAAGTTTCTAAATTAGGGTTTCTTAAGGAAAAGTAAGCGAGAACTTTGACCAAGCATATCTTTCACATACTTCATCATAAATTTTCCATAAAATCTCATCTTAAAGGGAATTCAATTCTCTGCAACTTTATCTCTCACAAGGTTTGTCCAAAAATGCTTCATTTGAGAGATAAGTCAAGACATTATAGGTCCTTTCAAAAGTCAACAAAAGTCATCTTTTTCCAAAGAAGTGTACATGAGCATGGAAGCTTAAATGAAGATGAAAGAAAATGGAGCTCTTAGAGGACATCTTGATCTTTCTAAAACCAAGATCACTCTCAAATGATAAAAATTGAGCAAGTTATGGCTTGAAAAATTGGAAATTTTGAAGAAGTGCATGAAGAAAACATTGATCAATCTTGGAAATTTTCCAAATGGGCCTTGGTTTTTATGATCTGAACTTATTTCTAACATGGCCAATGAAATCTAAGCTCAACTACACACCGTCCTTTCATTTATTTAATTTCTTTTTGAATTAAATAATAAAATTCAATTTTAAATAAAATAAAATGCAAAGAAAAAGTTCAAGGCGTGTTGGGCTTGTTGTATGCTGAGGCCTAAGCAAGTGAAAGGCTGGAAAAAATAAATGAAGATTTGATTGGCATGTGATTGAACCAAAAAAGTATTTCATACAAAACACAAATTAAATATTTTTCATTGAAAGCAATATATTTACTCTCAAGTTTCTGACCTAATTCATTCAATATAAGTATAAGATCAAGGTCAGCCTCAAAAGGACACGAATTCTCTGTCTCAAGAACCCTAACCAAGTTGCAAAAAACCATGGCATTCAAGAAACTTACAGACCAAGAATTCAACTGATTCAGGCCATTCCAAGGTTGTCAATCGATTCCTCGTTGCTCTCTCGAAGCTAATTGCATCATCACCATCGATCGAAGCACCGAGCTAAGAGAACGATCACGGTTTGCTTTCAAATTTCAAAATCGGTTTCAATGATTCATGCATATTTAATATAATTTGATTTCATATTTATGTTTGAATGAAGTTTCGATGCTTTACGGATAGCTTAATTGAAGTTTAGAATGCAGTGGAAGATTCGCCATGGCTAGGGTTGAAAGCTTGAATTAGGGCTTTTCGAAACAACCAAAATTGGACAAAATGATGAGCACCATCGTTACTTTCGGACATCAATTCAATCGACCCATGGTCTCCATATAAATTTATATTGCATATTTCATGATTTGTGATTTGCGGGGTGCTATATTGAGACCAACATTCATAGGTAAATATTTTATGACGTGTCGTAGGTAAAAGTCATGTCGGATCAGTGAAGAAAACGACCCCTCGCGTTATTTCAAATTAAAATATTTTAAAATTTTGTTTTTATTATATATTGTTTTGTTTTCGTTTCATGACAACTAACACCTGCAGCACAGATGTGGTAGGCGACCCGGTCACACAGGGATGCGGGTTCGACTCGACCTCCACCACCTTATTTTTCGTCATTTTCTTACTAACCCTTTTATTTTCTTTTTTTCAATTTATTCCTTTTTATTAATTTCTTTTCAAATATTTTCTAAACATCACAAAAAACCCTAAAAGTAATTTTCTTTTTATTTAAATTATTTGTTTAATTAATCATAAATTAACTTTAATTTGTTTTCTTAATTAAAATCAACCACAAAAAATACAAAAATATTTTCCTCTTAGTAATTAGGGTTTTAATTTGCTTTAACCTTAAACATTTTTTCGATAATGAAATTCACGGCAGCGAGATACACGATGTCACAGAGAATGTTATGACACAGTATTTGACAATTTGTTAACAATTCACGCAGTTAATTGAAACAGCAGTAAAGAACACAATCAATTGTTTACCCAGTTCAGTGTGTAACTACACCTACATCTGGGGGCTACCAAGCCAGGGAGGAAATTCACTATTAGTAGTATTAATTCAAGAATAAACCAACCGGTTTATCTCCTTCACTAAAAGCTATAATGCAACTTTAATCTAAGTCCTACTTAGACTGAGTTCCTACTCACTCCCCCTCAATCACAGACGATGATATAAACCTATTGTTTAATAGAATTGTGAAGACACTCTTCAATAAACATACTTGATTTGCTTCAAAGCTTTAATCAAGAGACACATCCATCACGAAACAACTTCGAATTTGAGCAAGCAACTCCTAGTAACAATCGATTGATTCGAGCTGGCCCGCGGAGCAAAGTCTCATCAAAATCAACTCCTTCAACTTGAGTATCCTTGAGCAACAAGTCTTGCCTTATTCACAGTGACAACTTATACGCATCGACTTGTTCTTGTAGATCCACTTTGTGCCAATGATGTTTGTTCCTACGGTCTGGAACTAACTCCCATACTTCATCTTGTTTGAACTTGTTCAATTCATCTTGTTATCAATCCAATATTCATCAGGTCAAAGCCTCCTAACATTCTTTGGTTCAATCTTAGACACAAAACAAGAGTTTGAGATGATTTCTCTAGATCTTGTAGTGACTCACTGTTGGATCTCCTATGATGAGTTCCTTTGGATGATCTTTACGAATTCGATGGAAGGGATCTTTATTGGCTTCCTCTGGTTCAAACTTTGGTGAAGTGGAATAACTCATCCTTATTGGACTCTAAACAATGTCTCAACATCATATGGGACGCTCATAATCCTCAGCTCTGTTGTTCTCAGTGGGGTGAGAACTGGCATGTTGATTCCTTAGAGACATAACTCATCAAACTTGTTACATGAATTCCTTTCATGATCACTTCTAATTCTATTATCATTGCGCATCCTTCTTTTTCTCTTTAGGAGAGTCTCTTGCATAATTCTTTAAAATATAAAACATCAGAGTTTTCCTTGATGAAATTTATCCAGGTAAATCTGGAAAAATCATCCACACAACATAAGCATATCTTTCTCCACAAGACTTTCAACACTGCATAGGGCCCATCGGATCCATGTGCAAAGTTCTAGCACCTTAGAGGTGGTCGAGATGTCTTGACATTGGGTGTGACATTCGGTTTGCTTTCCAACGACACTCACCATAAACTCTCCCTTTAACAATGTGAAGTTTTGGAATCCCTCGACAGCCTCCATGGATATGATCTTTTCATCCTCTAAGATGTAAATGACCAAGTTTTTGGTGCCCAGTTTCTTCCTTTTCTTCTTTGCACTGGTGCACACGGAAGAATAGTTAGTGTCCTCGGGCTCCCATAGGTAACAGTTGTCCTTTGATCGACTCCTCTCATAACAACTTCTTGTTTTCATTGATTACAAGGCATTCGAGACTCGGTGAAGTTGACCTTGAATCCCATATCACATAGTTGACGAGATGCTTATGAGATTGGAAGTCAAACTATTTAATGACACTCCATTTAGGTTTGGAACTCGGGGCGGTCAAGTTTCCAACACCTTTGATTTCTCCTTTAGCTCCATCTCCAAAAGTAACAAAACTAGTTGTATGAGGTTTGACATCATTGAAGGTTCTTGATTCGGTCATATGCTTAGAGCATCCGTCAAAGTACCAGTCTTCCTTGGCAGAAACTCTAAGAGAGGTGTGAGCTATCAAGGCTGCAGTCTTCTTCTTCCACTATTGAGTATATGGTACCTTGTTGGTCTTAGGTTTGACATAAGGGATCTGATTAGGATATCCATATAGCCTGTAGCAAAATGGCTTTATGTGCCCAAACCTTCCACAATAATGACATCTCCATCTTTGGAACTTTTTCTTCATGTTTCTCTGATCTTGATGTTGAGCCCTATGTTGTGACATCTACTTTGACATAGGTTTATCAGTCTGTTCTTCTTCTTGTTATTAGCAAATTTCTTTGCAGCCACGTCTTGAACCGGACCATTATTTCTGCCTATGTTGTGACATCTGCTTTGACATTGGTTTGGGGCTGTTCTTCTTCTTGTCAATGAGTTTCTTTGCATCCACATATCCCAGACCATGCATATTTCACCATTTTGTCAATCTGAAGGATCTCCTCAACTTATCGAGTTCTAGTTGTCGGCATCTTGATAGACTTAGTCATTTGATCAAGTTTGGAATTCAACACTATAACTTCACTATTGAGATGACTTATAGTAGCGGTTGTGTCGGTGAACCGACTTTTTAGTGTTTTTATATCGCAAATGCGGGATAGCAAGAGTCGCCACCGACTTTTTTTTTATCAATTAAGGGAAGGTAAAAGTCTCGAGAAAAAGACCTTCGTTAGATTGAGTAAGGGAGAAGGTTATGAAAGGGAAGGTATTAGCACCCATTTCCATCCGTAGTTATCTGGGCTCTTAGTTGCTCTTAGATCACTTTAAAAATGTGCTTTACGTGTGTTTGACAAAAATGTTTTGAAAAGGCATTTTGCTTTGACTTTGTAATGATTCATGTAGGAATGTATACAAAGTGTTCGAGAAATGTTTCGTTTTGAAAGAGTTTGAACTTTGACAAAAGTGTGAGGTGTGAAAAGTATTTGATTGAGCAAGCAACTAAAAGTCTTATTACCTACTCAGAATTGGTCGTTTTTGTGTTATTTTACATTCCTTTAGAATAGCGCTATCCATACCATTAGTTGATAGGTAACTCCATTCGTTGGATGTAAGCGGGACATTCGAAGGACATCGGATGGTCATAGAAAGCAACTTAGGAAGTATCCTAGCACATTCAAGGGACTATCATCATTTTCGTGGCGACAATCGAGGTCAAGATCATGTATTCGGAGGCGACATCGTGGGTCTTATGATCTTTGTATCGAAGGGACTATGATGATTTGTTTTGAAAGGCAACGGTGCTAGAATACCTCTACGTTCGAGGGACATGACCAATTGAATTCGTAAAAGGCAACAAGAGAATTACCCTAAGGGTGCATGTGTGAAATGTGTCAATTCGGATATTTTATTTTAGAATTATGAGTGAGCTATGTTGATCATTATCTTATACACACCTAGTTACTAGCATTTAGGGTGCGGAAGTTAAAATGGAATGTAAAGATCGGAAAGATAAATGTCTACTACTATTACATGGCTTTGGGAGATACATAATTTAAACTTCGGAAAATTAAAACCTAATTTAAACTATTACATCCCATAAGCAGTACATTATTGGAAAAATGAAAGCGGTAAAAGAGTCCAGAAAGCGGAATAACACAAAAAAAGTGAATCGGAAAATACAAGATGAATCGAATAAGAGAAAAATGTTAGAAAAATGCAAGTTTTGAATGAGAAAAATATGACATCTTTGGAAATAACATAAATATGCTAAAATAATTTTTGGGATTTTTTGGATGCAATTTAATAATTAAAATACAATTAAGATTGATTTAAATGCTAAATTATGAATAAAAATAAATATGCATGCAAAATTATATTTTTAAATTTTATAAATTAAATAAACATTTTCTGAAAATAATATAAAAAGACAAAATAATTTTGGCAATTTTTAATGCATGAAAAATTATATTGAAAAGAAATTAAAATGCATGGAAAATATTAAATAAATAGAAAATATGGAAAAAATTGAGTTTGAGAAAAAGAATGCAAAAGCGGGTCACGATGAGGCTCGAGCGGAGACACGAAGAACATCTGCAGGAACAATGAGCGTCTTAACCACCGAGGCCATGTGTCACACGGTGTTAAAGATCGGCGATGGGATCATGAAGAACCACGCGTCATCGTTTGGAGAGGTCAAGGCACCGGTCGGTGGTGGGGTCCTTTGACTTATGAATGAAATCGAACACGTTATCTCGCCCATGACTTCCTCGCCGGTCAACCAAGTCGGCGACCGGGCCTAACTCCGATCGTCTTCTCCGGCGACTCGTTCCCCGACAGCAAAACAGCGTGAATAAAAGCAAAGGCCACCCTTCCCACCTAATTCGATGGCTGAGGTCCAATGGTACCATCGGTTTCGATTGAAAAGGCTTGTACAAGCCGATTCGAGCTTCACGGTTCTAAACCCTAAACATGGCAATATGCAATCCACGACATTCAAGATGTGAAAGCGATTGCCCAAATCGGTCATGTGAGTCTTATAAACATAATGAAAGCATTAGAATCGATTAACACAAGCAGGTAATAAAATGCAATTTCAAGAAAAATTCAAATATGTATGAATGTATATGCACGATTTGGCTTGCTGATGATAAAAGTGTGTTCTTACTTTGACTTTGGATTGGATGAAGAGTGAACAAATTAAATTTCAAAAGTTTGTGAAATTTTTGGAAAAAGGGTTCTTTCTTGGGCTAGGGTTTCCTCCTTTTGGCTTGTGTACTTGCGAGCATTTATAGAGGAATTTGAGAGAGGAAAAAGTGAAAAAAGATTTGATTTGGAGCATTTATTTTTCAAATAAAATCAATTTTTGAAAGAAATTTGATTTCCTCTTCAATGCATGATCATGCGAATTTGGCAGTGTTTTGGGCTTCTTTGGACCTCAAGTTTGGTATAAAATCGACCCTTTTGGAAAAATATATATTTTATATTTTATATAATTTAATTTTGAATTAAATGTTCTAAAATTCAAAAAAAATTAATAAAATAGAAATTGCCATAGCATTTAAAGAATAATGTCATGAACAAGTTTGGATCAAAAGATTTTAGCCCATTTGGAAAATTTGCATTTTGACCAAAATGTCCTTTTGTGCAATTGTCCAAAATTGCCCAACGAATAGTGTATCTTGCTCAATTTTCCACATTTTGGTGTTCTTGGACTTTTGGAAATCTCTAAGAGTCCTCTAACAATTTTTGGTCTCATCTGGGGTTTCCATGCTCAATATATATTCAAAACAAAATGTTGACTTTTGTTGACTTTGAAAATGACACAGTAATGTTTTGACCATACCTCTCAAATGAAGCATTTTTTGGACATTCTTGTGAGACATGATTGTGAAATTGAATTTCCCTCAAAACAAGAGGTGGTGGAAAATTTAGAATATGAAGATTATGATTCAGGATCAAGTTGACTTTTCACTAGAAACCCTAATTTAGAAAGTTTGACTTTTGAGCAAATCTTGAGTTTTCTTGATGAATCATGATCATTGATCAAATGATGAATGTAACTTCAAAATGAGGATGTTGACCAAAATTATGAAGTTTGGTGTATGTTGACCACAGTTGACTTTTGTCCAATCTGGTGATTTTCAACCATGACGGAATTGTCGAGGAAACTTGACTTGTAAGGCTTGAAACTTGACATGGAGAATCTTTGATATGAGGAGGCATGAGACTTGGAGATGTTGGAAGTCCATCTTGATCAGAATCACCAAACCCTAGTTTAGGTTTGTAACACGGTGAAGCCGACTGTAGGATTTTTGTATCCAAATGTGCGGATAGCAGTCGCCACCGACTTTTATTTTTCCAATTAAGGGAAGGTAAAAGTAACAGAAAAAGACCTTCGAGATTGAGTTCGGAGAATGGTTATGAAAAGGAAGGTATTAGCACCCTTTCCATCCGTAGTTATCTCACGGGCTCTTAGTTACTCTAGATCACTTTTTAAAATTGCTTTACGTGTGTTTGACAAAAATGTTTTTGAAAAGGGGCATTTCGCTTTGACTTTGTGACTCATGTGAGGTGTATACAAAGTGTTAGAAATATTTCGTTTGAAAAGAAATTGAACTTTGAAAAAAGTGTGTGGTGTGAAAAGCATTTGATTTTTAGAGCAAGCAACTAAAGACTTATTTACCCACTTCGAATTGGTCGTTTTGTTGCTACATTCCTTTAGAATAGCGCTAGCCATACCATTAGTTGGTAGGTAGCTCCATTGATTTGGATGTAAGCGGACATTCAGAGGACATCGGATGGTAGAATGCAACTTGTAGGAAGTATCCTAGCATTCAAGGGACTATCATCATTTTGAGGCGACAATGAGATCATGTGGGAGGCCATCGTGGGTCTTATGATCTTTGTGAAGGGACTATGATGATTTGTTTTTGAAACGGCTAGAATACCTCTACGTTCGAGGGACATTTTGAATCAAAAGGCATCGAGAGGAATTACCTAAGGTTGCGTGTGTGAAAGAAGTGTGTTGATTTCGGATATTTTATCTTGAAAATTAGTATGTTCAATTTTAGTCTTGCCTTTACGCCTAGTTACTAGCAATTTGGGTGCGGAAAGTAAAATCGCGGATGGTGCGGAAGGTAAATCTCACTATTACAAGGCTTTAGGCGAGATACATAATTTAAAATGCGGAAAATAAAATCCTAAATTAAACTATTACATCCATATATAGTTACATTATTGAAAAATAAAGGAAGAATCGTCTGGATCGGATTAACAATCGGAAAATATGATATGTCGAAAAATGTTAGAAAAATGCAATTTTATATGGATTATATCTTTAAGTTAAAATAATTTTTTTGGGATTTTTAGATGCATTTGTAATGAATTTACAATGATTTAAATGCAAATTACAAAATAAATATGCATGCAAAATTATTTTTTAATTTTATAAATTAAATAAAGGTTTTCAGAAAATAAAAAAAAAAAAATAATTTTTGATGGTTTTAATGCAGAATAAAATTATGAAAAGAATTGAAATAAAATGCAAAATATTAAAACAATTAGAAAATAGAAAATGAGTTTTGTAAAGAAAAAACCAAATGGTCTGGCATGGTTCGGTGGAACATGTGAGAGCATCCACGAACAATGCACACCTTTACCACATGGCCATGTTCGTTCAAACCGAGGGCAGTATAATCAAAGACAAGTCTCATCTCTGCTGACTTCATGGTCCCGATTTGAATTTTTGAAGCTAGCGTCGGCCATTCTTTCGACGCTAAGTCCAGCAAATCAATCGAATACATAATATAAATGAATTCTAAAAGCATGGTTTGATTCTGGGATCATTGAGCAGTATAGGTCTTATAAATTTTCCATTTAAGAAAAACCTAAAATGTGTGGGCCTAACTATGGCATCTTGAGTTTCAGGCCATGAAAATGCAATTAAAGTACCAGAAAGCTTGCAATCTTCCTACTAATCACAAAACAAACACAAAACATGTTAAAGATGCATGAATGAAAATTTTTGAAATTTCAAGAACAAACCAAATTCGGTTTTCACGATTACGGATGGTTTGGATCAAAGTGAAGTGCGAAGATAAGTTATGTCAAGAATGTGTTAGGCATAAAATCGTTGGTTTTCGGTTTGAGAATAGGGTTTTTGAGCAATTTTTCGTTCTCTTTCAATTGGTATGCATCAAGTATAAATCTTGGAAGGATTTGGCATTGTTTGGGAAAGAATTGATCAATAATCAATGAAATAATCAAATTTGATTTTTTGCAAAATCAAATCTTCAAACTTTAATCAATTTCAATCTAATCTTCCCTATTGATCCAATTTCAATTTGCTGTTTTAATGATTGGATCCAAGAAGAAATAAAAATCAAATTTGCAATTAATTTGGATTTTATACTTTATTTTCAATTTAATTTGTATTTAAATGAATAAATTCCAAATTAAATAGGAAAATAAAATAAAAATTCGTAATTGGGCTTGGATATTCCTAATTGCATGAGGAATAAGTTAGGATAAGAAGAGAAAAGTTTGATTTGAAATTTCTCTTTGTGCATTCTTTCAAAATTGCCCAACTTGTGAATGGTGTAACTTGCTCAATTTTCCACATTTTTGAGTGTTCTTGGACTTTTTGGAAAGCTCTAAGAGTCCTCTAACCAACCTTTTTGGTCTCATCTCAATTGGAGTTACCATGCTCAACATATCTTCAAAAGTTGACTTTTTGTTGAAAAATGACTGTAATGTTTTGAGCTATACCTCTCAAATGAAGCATTTTTTGGACATTCTTGTGAGACATGAAGTTGTAGAGAATTGAATTTCCTTCAAAACAAGAGGTGGTGGAAAAATTTCTGAGAAAGTATGAGAAAGTTATGATCAGTCAAAGTTTAGTTGACTTTTCACCAGAAACCCTAATTGAAAGTTTGACTTTTGAGCAAATCTTGAGTTTTCTTGATGAATCATGATCAACCCTTGATCAAATGATGAATGTAACTTCAAAATGAGGATGTTGACCAGAAATTGTGAAGTTTGACTATGTTGACCACAGTTGACTTTTTGTCCAATCTGCGATTTTCGACCATCCGAGCAATTGTGCGAGGAAACTTGACTTGTGAAGCTTGAAACTTGACATGGAGAATCTTTGAAGAATATGAGGAGGCATGAAGGCCATTGGAGATGTTGGAAGTTCATCTTGACTTGAGAGATACCAAACAGTTTGGGTTGATTGTCTAAGAGAGAGCCGATCGACTCTTGAGGAATCCTTGAGCATAGATGTATGAAATCTCTTGGTAGATGGAGGGAAAATTTTGGGGTATGACAGCTGCCTGTTCAATCTTCTTGTCTTGGAGGTTAGATTGACACGCTTGTCTTCGTGACACGGAGGTGAAGATGATTGAACACTCAGTACTGACAATTTGCACTCATTGTTGGTGGATGATGCGAATGGGCTTCTGAGATGCCATTTGGATACTTGGAGGATGATGAAATGCGTCGCTAGACTCGAGAATGTTGATAGGAGAATTGGCGGAGATGGGCTTAAGATGCCATCTGGAAAGATCGGGGAGTGAGCCGTATGCTAGGCTCATGAGCGTTTGGAAGGAGCATGGAGATGGGCTTAAGATGCCATCTAGAGGAGTCATCACGTTGAACTTCGTGTTCATTTTTGAATAAGTTATTGGTTTGTATTGATTTTTAACCATATATGCGACATTCGAAAGTGGAGAAATGTTGATAAATGGTTGGAGATGGGCTTAGATGCCATCAAAAGTTGGAGGTAAATGCTGTTAGGCTCTATAGTTGTTGTTGATAATAGGAAGGGTCGGAATAAATCTTTGTGCGATTACTCACGAGGGAGATAGTAGTTGGAAAAAATGTGGATAGCTTCCACTGTTGTGCATCGGTGTTGATCCATTGCACATTATCGGAGGATAACCGGTGGTCTTTCGGATAGTTTTCCGTCGGTTCGGGGCTTAATCTGGACCCGTCGTGGGAGGAGGACAACCAAGGCGGTCTTTCAGATAGTTTTCCAGTCGATTGGGGCTTAATCTGGACCCGATCGTGAGGAGGACAACCAAGGGCGGTCTTTAGGATAGTTTTCCGTCGATTAGGGCCAATCTGGACTGTTTGCGTCGAAGTGGTATTACATTTTGGAGAAAACAAGAGGAACTTTGAGAATATTAGTTAGTTTATAAAAGTATGATGCATGGCGGTGTATATGAATGACATATGCATGAATTATGACTTTATGAGTAATGTATGAATGATAGATGTTGTGGTATTTCAAAACATATCCATCTTGAAGAAGATGGGATGCTTTGTTTGAGGATTCGACTCTGCTTGGGGAATTAGTAGGTGGTAGTCCACCTTTTGAAGAAAGATACCTGGATTCCTCGATGCCTTTATCGACCAAGTCTTGGGCTAGATATTGTTGAGGAAGGTAGAAGAGCTGGTTGGAGATCTCATATATAGACCTGTTGAGGAGAATGGGAGGGATCCGTTGGGGATCCTAGAAATTTAGGGGCTTTGGGGATTACAGGTGGATCTGTTGAGAGAGGCTTGGGATACCGGTGGGAAGTCAGGATCAGTTGTAATCTTTGGGAATGAAGATGTAGGTTCCTCAGATGCACTATCGACCAAGTCTTGGAGTGCGGATCTTGTTTGAGGAAAAGAGATACTGCCCAAATATTGGGGTGAGGTGTTCTTTTGAGGAACCGATGTAACATTGCTTATCGAGTGGAATTATGACTCGTGGATTCCCTTTCTCTTTGAGGAAGTTGTGTTGTGTGACACCTTTGCGGATCATGCTGGAATGCATTGGTTGTCATCTCAATTCCACGAGACTGTAATAATACTTTTATGTTCACTTTTCGTATGTTTGTGATTAGATTCTTATTGTCAAATCGTATAGTCATTCAAAGCAAGCGTTGGACTTATTGCAAATAACTACGAGAAATTGTAAAGGGAAAAGTTTGCATTTATTTGAAAGGTGGTGTATGGAAGTAGTTTGTACACAAGAAGGTAAAAAGCTATCGAAACAATCTCGTTAAGTTCCAACTATGCTAGTACTCATATATTTCGACTATCTCATCCCTTATTTGAAAGTGAGTGAGCAGATCCTCGCCATTTGAACCTTGAATCTTTGATAGTGATGCGGAAGATGATGGAAGAGACATGTTATGCAGCAAATCCTAACTGCCTAGAGGCCCTTCGGGGTTTCAGTCTCCGGGATACCCTTTTTGCCTAACCGCCTTTTCGGTTTTACTTGGGTGTACATGTTTTGTATATATCCTTAATTTTTGCCCGAACCTTTTGGTTCTCCGGGATGCCTATTTTGCCGATTGACCTAAGGTCTCTTTATGATAGTATTTTTTTTGACTGCGTTCACGGGGTGTGGGAAGTCTTCACCATCCATGGTGCTAAGTATCATAGCTCATGGAAAACAACATCTTGACTACAAATGGTCCCTCAGGAGTCCATTTGCCTCAGGACTCCTGTGGGAGAATGATCTTGACTACTAGATCACCGACTTGGTAGCCTGTTTGCCTTTTGTTAAATGCTTTGATCATTCGCTATGATATCATCCATGGATGGATCGATCGTTTCTCATCGGTCAGTTAATCTGGTCCGGATCCTTAGCCTAACTACACCTCTGGAGAACTGGAGGTGTCCCGAACCTCGATGGGTGGGGCGACTGTCATACATAGAAGGGGTTGCCCTGACGTGATGTTCGTCTTTGTGGTCGATAACCATGAAGAGCAAATGGTAACATTTCATGCCAATCTTTGTAAGTCACGTCATCTTACGTATAATCTTCTTAATGTTCTTATTGGCGGCTTCCGCTGCGCCGTTCATCTTAGCCGATATGGAGAAGATTGTGATGCTTGATCTTGAATTGCGTGCGGTGGTGATCATCTTATTGTTGAGATTGGAACCGTTATACGTGATAATCCTTCGGGGTGCCATGCACCGGATAAGATTATGCTTGCGAATCGATCCACAACATTCTTAATGTGGATGCATACAGAGGCTACTGCCCACTTGGTGAAATAGTCAATCGCCACGGGATGAAGCGATGTCCGTTGGGCGTGGGCTTGATTTCTCCTCATGTCAATGCCCCACATTGCAAAAGAGGAGAAGTTAAAACATTCGCCTTGGGAACATGTGCACTTATCGGCAATACAGATCGGCGTGGCGGTGACAATCGCTTCATGGTGGACCAATAGTAACTTTGTTCTCAAAATATTCTTAGCCATGGTGTGTCCTTTGAGTGGGTACCAAATTAATAGTAACTCTTCCATTGGCATCTCCTGTGAATGACTGATCATTGCTTGTATAAGATCAGTTCTTTGAGGAAGAATTTAGATGCAAATCTTCATGAACTTCTTATCATTATGGATGCCCCTGGGATATTCACGAGTCTCAAGATACCTCTTCCGTCATAGTACCAAGGTTTCTCTTACCGTCAAGCTCACAACAATCTGTTGGTTCGTCGAACTTCTCAATGATGATGCGGGGCCTCGTTGTCCCATCGACCTTGAACATAGGCGACATAGTAGCTAATCGCGTGCCTTGCCCATTCTCTTCTTGGAATATGATCAAAGTGATTTCTTGATGAGAATCAAACTCAAAACTTTCTCTCGATCCGAATGAGATTCGGATGTTTCGTATCCCTTTTATCGACGATCACTAAAGGGTCTCCATACACTCGTAAGAACTTGATTCTTAAGTCGATAGAGCTTTAAGACCCATGATGCGCTTTTCGGCCATGTTGTTGGTGAAACATAATCTAGCGGTGAAAGGTATGTCGCCTATAGGGGATGTAATGATGGTGCCAATGCCATTGCCAAGCGCGTTTGAGGCTCCATCAAGACCATAGTCCATCGGGATCCTTGTTCGGGTCCTTATGCGGGCACGGTTCTTACGCAATCTATAACTAGTAAAACATCTTCGGAAATTGATGCATGGCGTAGTCATCTACGGCGATGAGCCAAATGATCGGCTACCACACTTCCTTTGATCGCTTTACGAGAAGTGTCTTGGATTTCATATTCGGTCAAGATCATTTGCCATCTTGCTATTCTTAGGAGAAGCGGTTTCTCAAAGATGTATTTTATCGGATCCATCTTGAAATCAACAAGGTAGTGTGAGTCAACATATACTATCTTAGTCGGCGAGCATTGAGCCAGCGTTGCAAGTTTTCTCGTGAGTATCTTGCTTCCACGGTCGGTAAACTTTTCTAAGGTAGTATATTGCATGCTCTTTTCGACCCGACTCGTCATGTTGCCTAACACACACCCATTGAATTCTCTAGCAGCATCAAGTACATGATAAGAGGTCTTCCTTGGTGGCATCGAATAGGAGGATTACGAGGTACTCCTTGATTTTGTCAAAGCGATCTGAATCGTCGTTCCATCCCACTCTTGATCTTTCTTTAATAACTTGAAGATTGGCTCTGAAGTAGCGATTAAGTGTGCAATGATCGCAATGTAGTTTAATCGGCCCGAAACCTCGACCTCCTTCTGCATGCGGGGCGGCATTTCTTGAATAGCTTTAACCTTGGCGGGATCAACTTCAATACCTTTACCACGACAACAAACCCTAGGAGTTTTCGGATCGACTCCAAGGTGCACTTGTTAGGATTGAGTCTCGATATACTTCTTCAACCTATCAAACAGGTTCGTAGATGATCAAGATGCTCTTCTTGATGCGTGACCGAGCTATCATATCGTCGGCGTAGACCTCTATCTCGTGATGAATCATGTCATGAAACAATGTCACCATAATGCGTGATAAGTGGCGCTGCATTCTTGATCCGAGCAGCATAACCTTGTGAGAAAGTGCTTGCTGTGTAACAAAAGTAGTCTTTTCCATGTCTTGAGGCCATTTTGATCGATTGTATGCAGGAGAAACCATCCATGAAGGAGAAAACCTTGTGTTGGCGGTGTTGTCAACGAACATCAATATGAGGAAGTGGGAAATCGTCTTTCGGACTCGCTTTGTTCGGATCTACGTAATCCACACATTCGTACCTTGTCATCCTTCTTAGAGTACGGGTACCACATTTAACTTTGGGGATAAGAGGTGTGACTAAGAAACCGGCGTTGAACTACTTCATAACTTGGCTTTGATTTTCTCGACATCTCGGGCCATGTCGAACCTTACATTTCACGAGAGAAAACCTTCTTTTATCGGATCGGTGTACCACAATATCAATGTCCACCACGGCATGTCTTCGTATGACCAAGCAAAACCCCAATATAGTCTCGTAGCATCGAATCAACCTTTCTTTAACACTTTCTCAAGACCCGCTCTATCTTGATCTCTTTTACATCTTCGTCGGTGCCCAATTCACAACCTCGACACGCTCTTAGTGTGGTTGTATAACTCGCTCTTCTTGCTTGTGATCGGCAAGTTCTCACGGCACTTCACAATCTTCCTCACTTCGTCTTGGCTTGGTAGATCGGATTATCGAAGTCATATTTAGCACTAGCATATGTTATTACGAGATTCGGAGTGATTACGTGTATCACATGGGTGTATGTAAGAACAAATAGCTTTTTGAAGGGGTGATAAAGTAAAAGAAAGAAAACAAACAATTGAATGCAAAAGTCCAGCGATTTATTGAATGAAAATCATGACAGGATAATAACCCTCATGAGCGAGCCATGATGCCCGGCGAGGCACGGGCTTTCAAAGTTTATTGTTCAAAACATAAAGAAATACGAAAAGCAAAACAAAACAAGGCAATTACTCGACTAAAGGAGATTGGTATAGCGTCTTGATCTTCCAATTCTTGAGCCCATGATGCGAGGTTGGGGATCCACTTGCGATGTCGAAGCCGTTGTCGTCGTCTTCTATAGCATGGATTCCACTGGGATGCGGAAGGAAGTTGGGCACGTTCGCGGCGTATCATCTTCGACCTTTGGCGGTGAAGCCTAAACCGGTCTTGTCAAATTTGAAAGGAAGATCGGGGCTGTCCCAAATAGCACTACCTCCTTGTTCAGCGATGGCTTGAGCATCTTTCGGTGAGGCCATCCTGGCGGAGCTTGTGTAATCTCGGGAGTGAAAGGAGAGTCGGCGGGCATGACTCGGGTATTGTTTCAAAAGCTTGACGGGGTCTCGAAGAACTCACCTTCCATCTCAGTATCGGAATGATGGATGGTGACCATATACTCTTCTTCACCACATCTTGTAACAACCTTCCCTTTCACGGGTACTTGGTTTACGATGCAAGGTAGAGTATGGCCTTTGCCCATGTATCCAAGTCAAGTAGGCAAGTAGTGGGACGGATGTCCATGACAAAGTGGAGTCAAAAGTGCAGACTTTACTGATGAGTTCTCAATCTTTGTTCGCTTGGAACCATCAAAAGCTCCGATTATGTCCTTTGGGTCTCGAGAACCGACCCTTCGACATCAGTCGATCAGCGATCTTGAAGGATATTTAAAAGCGAGCGGTATCCACCAAGACATGAGACAATGTAGTACCCTTGCATTCAGAGAGATGTGTAAGGCTTTGTTGTGTTTCTTTCGTAGGGAAATCGACATCGAGAGAAGCCTAGGCCGTTGTTGGCAGCCGGTAGCAATACAAACTTGAATTGATCGGTGGTAGTGTGTTGCGGCATGAGCATTCTTGAGACTTCACCAAGGCATTAGCATGAGCCTCGAGCACAAGAGCGAGCAAGCATGGATATCTTGGGCAGATCATCCCAATGTTCCACACATTGTAATCACTCTTCTTGATGATCTTGAATTTCCTCCATTTCTTGTTTGGGTGTCTTGATAACTTCCTTTGGTACTACGGTTGAGCGGGATGAGCCTGGTTCTTTCCCTCTAGCTTGGGAATGGGTTGAATAAATTTGGAATGCTGTTGGAGTCGCGGTGTCTTTTGGAGGAGAGATATCGGAGAATACTCTTGGGTTCGGTCACCTTCTTGGATCCGGTGATGTTGTCGATGTCGGGAATGGTATCTTCAATTGTAAGATCCTTGATAGTCGGAGGGTCTTGCTTGACACCATGATAGTAAACCTCGGATCCATAATTCCAAGGGATAGCCTTGTGGAGGAATATGGGCTGGTTTTGAGAGTGATAATGAGAGGTGCCACTCTAGGCACGGGATCGTGAGGTAATCCGTTATAGTGTTAACATCGGCATAGTCTTAAGGGAATCGTCCCCGTCTGGTCGCCTTAACATCTTCAATAGAAATCTTGTAACTATCGGGGACGGTGTACTTCACCATGTAATCATACTTTCCACTTGGCGCCCCAAGGTGTCCCACACAAGTGGTCTTGTTTCATTCACATCTTCGATCTTGACTTAGACATTTCTTCACCAACCACGGGTGGTTTCGAAATAGTATCTCACGGTTATCCATCATGCCTTGAACCGTCTTCTCAACCAAGCACAACCATCAGTGCGGATGGGCACCAGACAATTCTCTGGGCATCTGGATTGACAGACTTGCAACAAATTCTTCTTAGGTCATCGGAGGAATGGTCAGTCATCTATGTTGAAAACATAAGTATCGTTGCAACGACATTGGAACTCTTGTCATGGTTAGGCATAGGTGCGTTGATCACATTGGTCTCCACGGAGGATCAAACTCAATCTGCTTAGCTTGATCATGTCTTGAATCTTGTTCTTGAGCCCGACAATCATCGATTACTATGTCTGGGGATATTGGAATGGTAAGCACACTTAGCATTAGGATTGTATCTCGGAGAGAAGTGTTGATATTAAGGAGGATCCTCAAGGTTATCGACTCTGCGTTGACATGTGTTGCAAGGCTTGCGACAAAGGCATGTTGACCTTAGCAAATCTTCGTGGCGTTACGCTACGTCGTTGTCTCGGCGAGGTTGTCTTGATGTAGGATTGGAGATCTGGCCCCCAGATTGAGCGCGGTCGGTCTTGGCTCGGCTTTTCGACCATACCGGCATGGGCTTCTTTCTTACCACCAAAGATTTCTTCCGGCGTTTGAAGATGTCTATTTGAATCTTTCCACTCTTGATACCGCCGATCGCTGCTTTGTCAATATCAACTCGGTGAATCCGGCGAAGAGTTTCAATCGAGATGATTGAAGAATGGGCTGTCGGTGTTCCCATGAACATATCAACCAACTCCCTATTGGACAAGGGTGGTTGAACTACTGCTGCTAGATCTCTCCATACGAGCATACTCCTTGAACTTCTCGTCATGACCCATAGACATGCTTTGTAGTTGCATGCGAGTGGGTGTCAATTGACATTGTACTCATCTTGTGTAGAAAGCATCGGCTAAGTCACTCCAATCGGATCGGTCATTCTCTGGCGATAGTACCATTCCAAGCGGGTTCGGACAAACTCTCTTGAAAATAGTGCATCCACAATTTTACGTCATCGGTGTGGGGATTGATCTTACGGACATAGGACTTCAAATGCGACTTTGGGCAAGACATGCCATCATACTTAGCAAAGTAGGAACTTTGAACTTGGGAGGAATCACAACACGAGGGAGCGAGACTCGGATCATCAAAATTCAGCCGGACATCTTCAAGTTTTCCACACATTGAGACGATCTTCAAGTTGCTTGTACTTGTCATCTTCATTAGGTATTGGCCATCATCATAGCTCTTCTCAAGCTCGGTTGCCATCACCCTTGTTACTCCTCGGTATGTACACTTCCTTGAGAGCTCAATCGGTGACCACCTTAGGACCACCTTTGTAGCGTCGCCCATGTTGAGGAGACCAACAACCTTCTTCTTCTTGTTGATGAGCTTCTTCAATCCTCTTGGCCTTGGACCAGGCGGTGAACATCTCCACCAGCATTACGAGCACGAAGATCTTTGTGATCATTCAAGAGCCATTTACGCTAAAATAAATAGCGAGCAAATGAAAACCAAACTCCAATGTACAGTGATGCAATGTTATGCTATGCTATGCAATGTTTATCACGAATGCAATGCAATGTTTTCAAGGACCTTAGGATTTAAATTTGTTAAACAAGCAATGAACAAACATTTATTAGTACTTTTCATTATTCTTTTCTTTTTAAGTACAGAGATAGTTCAAAACAATAAAAGAAAACATAAACATCCTAAAGCTCTAAGTCTCCCATGGGCTTCCTCTTGGTGCCGATGTAGCGTTGATGTTTCGCTCCTCGTGAAGTAGCTTGGTCAACTCTAACACTTTCTTCTCGCTTGCAACAACTGAGCTTCAAAGGTATCCTCTCCTCTTTAAGATGAATCGGGATCTCTTCAAGTCTTCAAAATCGGTAGGCATGTTAGGATGGAGAACAGTGTAAGTGCGTCACCGCAACAGGTTGCATAATTCTTGGTAAACAGTGAATGGCATCATGAGGTTTTGAGCTCGAGCTCGCACCCATTTGAGGTAAGGTTCCCAAGGAATGGAGTTGGTGCCCCAAAGTCTTGGTATCGTCTTCTTTACCATGCCCCAAGCATGTATGAACCTTCGTCGGTGATGCGGAGATCGTGGTTGTAGTCGAACCAACATCTTGGAGAAGCATATCATGTGGAACCAAGCGGCGTAGAGCTAGAGAAGGGTTGTAAATGATACCTCCCCTTATACCAGGAGTGGTACATTAGAATTCTCCTGGCCTCAATGAATGTGAAGTCCTTTTGAGAGAAAGAGACTCCAGCGGATATCCGAATGAGAGGTGACATTAGCCTTTGAGACCATCTCAACCTTTGTTCATTCTTCAAAGCGATGGAGGAAGGTGCGAAATAAACCACCTTGAAAGTAACGGTATACAACACATGAGAGTTCCTTGTCGCTTAGTAATGCAGTGTGGAGAGAATGCGGGATGTCTCCAAGCAAAGTAGGCCTTTGGATTGCGGGTAAGGAACAACTTGATGGCATTGATATCGATGAATTGATCCGAGTTAGGAAATAGAACCAAACCATAAATTAACAAGGCCACAATATTTTCAAATGCATGGAAACTCATAACTTTGAGGAATTCTCGGGCTTTCTTAATTAGGAACTTGGCAAGTAAACCCTTAACTCCATACGGTTTCCCAATTAGCTTGATATCGGCGCTTAAGATGTAAGGCGGATCGATGTCTTGAACTTAGGAACCTTTTCCAAACCGTGAGTGGCATTTGGTCGAGAATAGGTATCCCAGTAGCTTAGAGAACTCTTCTAAGGTAGGAACCAATGATAATTTGAAAATGTAAAGCATGGTGTTTGGATCAAAGCGGGATAGGACATGCATCATATCTTCTTCAAAAGCAGGATAACCAAATCAAGCGAATAACCATGTCTTTTGATGAGCCGAGCATGGTGAAATTTCGAAACCAATTCTTTGAGTTGAGAAGGGATACCCATGAAGTTGATTCGGATAGTCTTTCTAGAAGCCATAATCCCTACAAAGCGAGCAAAGATAAATCCTAGGTCCTTGAAATAGTTAGAAATGATATGCAATCGAATGATGTCATGATGTCATGTTGCACACCAACAATTCACACAATGAGCCTAGGGTTAAGGCTTGCATGAGGTATAGGTGATTACCCTACCAAAAGTTTGAGTTGGTTCATCTGTCCTATAATAGTAGGGTTCTAGGAATCTCACATCACAGATCTTTCGTGGCGCTTATTTCAATCTGACGGCCAAGTGGTCGATCGAAAATGTCCCAAAAGTCTAATCTCAATGAGCATCGGTATCAACCAACCTCGGTCTACACAAAGCCGGCCGTCTCACTACCTTCTAATGGCCAAGATGGGTCAATTAAGGTTCTAAAAGTTTAGTTAGCGCTTGATGACACCACGCGAAGCCAAATACTATCTTCAACTTGAATGAAGAGTATCGGGACAACCAAAGTGTCACGCTAACGTAGCCATCATGTTTACCGTTTAGTTATCGTCTAGCGGTCGCGATGATCTAATGCTACTTACCTAAAGGAAACGGATCCGGGTGTAGGATCCCAACAATATAATACCCAAGCAACCCTTAAAGATAAAGCATACAAGTCAAACAAAAGCGATAAAATGATCTAGAAATCCTAAGGCAATTCTCTCTTTTAGGGTGTACTCCCAGTAGTGCATGATTACGTAACACGGTGAAGTGACTTTGTAGGATTTTTGTATCCAAATGTGCGGATAGCAAAGTGCCACCGACTTTTATTTTTATCAATTAAGGGAAGGTAAAAGTAACGAGAAAAAGACCTTCGTTAGATTACGAGTTCGGGAGAATGGTTATGAAAAGGAAAGGTATTAGCACCCTTCCATCCGTAGTTATCTACGGGCTCTTAGTTACTCTAGATCACTTTTAAAATTGCTTTACGTGTTTGACAAAAATGTTTTTGAAAAGGGCATTTCGCTTTGACTTTGTAATGACTCATGTAGGAGTGTATACAAAGTGTTCGGAATGTTTGGTTTTGAAAAGAAATTGAACTTTGAAAAAGTGTGTGGTGTGAAAAGCATTTGATTTTAGAGCAAGCAACTAAAGACTTATTACCCACTCGAAATTGGTCGTTTTGTTGTACTTCTACATTCCTTTAGAATAGCGCTAGCCATACCATTAGTTGGTAGGTAGCTCCATTCGTTGGATGTAAGCGGGACATTCGAAGGGACATCGGATGGTCATGAAAGCAACTTGTAGGAAGTATCCTAGCACATTCGAAGGGACTATCATCATTTTCGTGGCGACAATCGAGGTCAAGATCATGTATTCGGGCGACATCGTGGGTCTTATGATCTTTGTATCGAAGGGACTATGATTTGTTTTTGAAACAGCGGCTAGAATACCTCTACGTTAGAGGACATGACCATTTTGAATCAAAAGGCATCGAGAGAATTACCCTAAGGGTGCGTGTGTGAAAAAGTGTGTTGATTTCAGATATTTTATCTTGAAAATTAGTGGGCTATGTTCAATTTTAGTCTTGCCATACCGCCTAGTTACTAGCAATTTATAGGGTGCGGAAAGTAAAATCGGAATGTAAAGTGCGGAAAGGTAAATCCTACGCTATTACAAGGCTTTAGGCGAGATACATAATTTAAAATGCGGAAAATAAAATCCTAAATTAAACTATTACATCCCATATCGAGTTACATTATTGAAAAATAAAATGAAAGCGGAAGAATAAATAAGAATCGGATTAACACGTGAAACAAACGAGAAATCGGAAAATATGATAAAATCGAAATAAGAAAATGTTAGAAAAATGCAATTTTTATATGGAAAAATTATTATATCTGGAAATAAGATAAATAAGTTAAAATAATTTTTGGGATTTTTAGATGCATTTAGTAATTTAAAATGAATTTAATGATTTAAATGCAAAATTACAAATAAAAATAAATATGCATGCAAAATTATATTTTTTAATTTTATAAATTAAATAAAGGTTTTCAGAAAATAAATGCAAAAAGAAAAATAATCTTTGATGGTTTTTTAATGCAGAATAAAATTATGAAAAGAATTGAAATAAAATGCAAAATATTAAAACAATTAGAAAATAGAAAATATGAGTTTTGTAAAGAGAAAAAACCAAATGGTCCTGGCATGGTTCGAACTGGAGACATGTGAGAGCATCCCTGAACAGTGCACACCTTTACCACTACGCCATGTGCGCATCCGTGTTTGAAAACCGGATCGAGTAAAACAAAGACAAGTGTCATCTCCTGGTCTCCTCGTGCCGTGGCTTCATCGTCCCGATTTGAATTTTTGAAGCTAGCGTCGGCCATTCCTCGACGCTAAGTCCACAGCAAACATCAAAATCCAGAATACATAATATAAATGAATTCTAAAAGCATGGTTCGATTCACAGGATCATTACGAGCGCATTGGTATAGGTCTTATAGTCCAATTTTCCATTTAAGAAAAACCTAAGCGTGTTCGGGAACCCTAACTATGGCATCTTGAGTTTAGGCCATGAAAATGCAATTAAAGTACCAGAAAGCTTGCAATCTTCCTACTAATCACAAAAACAAACACAAAACATGTTAAAGATGCATGAAAATGAAAATCGATTTTGAAATTTCAAGAACAAACCAAATTCGGTTTTCACGATTCGGATGGTTTGGATCAAAGTGAAGTGCGAATCGATTACGGAGATGTCAAGGAATGTGTTGGACACCTCAAAATCGATTAACTTGCTGGAAGTAGCATTGCCAATAGCTTGCTTGCCACGGTTTTGGTTTGAGAATAGGGTTTTGAGCAATTTTTCGTTCTCTTTCAATTGGTATGCATCAGTATAAATCTTGGAAGGATTTGGCATTGTTTTGGGAAAGAATTGATCAATAATCAATGATAATCAAATTTGATTTTTGCAAAAATCAAATCTTCAAACTTTGGTCAATTTTCAATCTAATCTTCCCATATTGATCCAATTTGAATTTTTGGCTTTTAATGAATTGATTGGATCACAAAGAAGAAATAAAAATCAAATTTGCAATTAATTTGGATTTTATACTTTATTTTTCAATTTAATTTGTATTTAAATGAATAAATTCCAAATTAAATAGGAAAATAAAATAAAAATTCGTGGCATTGGGCTTGGATATTCCTAATTGCATGAGGAATAAGTTAGGATGAAGAAAAAGTAGGCCCATTTGCAAAGGATTTGATTTTTAGGGGTATTTCTCTTTGTGCATTCTTTCAAAATTGCCCAACTTGTGAATGGTGTAACTTGCTCAATTTTCCACATTTTTGAGTGTTCTTGGACTTTTTGGAAAGCTCTAAGAGTCCTCTAACCAACCTTTTTGGTCGCATCTCAATTGGAGTTACCATGCTCAATATATCTTCAAAGCAAAAAGTTGACTTTTTGTTGACTTTGAAAATGACCTCTAATGTTTTGAGCTATACCTCTCAAATGAAGCATTTTTTGGACATTCTTGTGAGACATGAAGTTGTAGAGAATTGAATTTCCTTCAAAACAAGAGGTGGTGGAAAAATTTCTGAGAAAGTATGAGAAAGTTATGATCAGTCAAAGTTCAGTTGACTTTTCACCTAGAAACCCTAATTTAGAAAGTTTGACTTTTGAGCAAATCTTGAGTTTTCTTGATGAATCATGATCAACCCTTGATCAAATGATGAATGTAACTAAAATGAGGATGTTGACCAAAATTATGAAGTTTGATGTATGTTGACCACGATTGACTTTTGTCAATCTGTTGATTTTGACCATCGAGCAATTGTCGAGAAACTTGACTTGTGAAGCTTGAAACTTGACATGGAGAATCTTTGAAGCATATGAGGAGGCATGAAGGCCATTGGAGATGTTGGAAGTTCATCTTGACTTGAGAGATACCAAACCCTAGTTTGGGTTGATTGTCTAAGAGAGTTTGTCGATCAACTCTTGAGGAATCCTTGAGCATAGATGTATGAAATCTCTTGAGTAGATGGAGGGCAAATTTTGGGGTATGAGGGTTGATTGTCTAGGAGAGGGTTTGTCGATCAATTCTTGAGGAATCCTTGAGTATGGATGTATGAAATATCTTGAGAAGATGGAGGGCAAATTTTGGGGTATGGCAGGATTATGCGCATTCTTTCGACCTCGACTTCACATTCTCGACTTCAACTTCACAATTAGCTTTTACATTTCTCATTTTGTGACATACTTGAACTTACGATACGACTTCTTGTAAGTGTCAACAAGTTCTTCAAATGTCACTTCCTCATCACGGAATCATTATCGAGTTACAAACTCGAGAAAGCTAGTTTGGCGATTCTTCTTGAGTCACTTCACGAGTCACCATCGGACCAAGTGACGCCATTCCTTTCTGTTTCTTTAGAAAGGTAGGACATTCAGCTCGAATGTGCCCATATCCTTCACACCCATACCTTTGGATTCCTCTGCTTTGACTTCCCTTTTCTTCAGACATGGATCTTCTGTTGGAGTCATAAGTTTTGCTAATGTTAGATGGGATGTTCTTGACATTGGACCTTGACTTTGGGTCAATTCTCTTGATGAGTTTGTTGAACTGCCTTCCAAGCATAGCTATTGCTTCTGAGATCTTCTCTTCATCATCTTCCTTGCCTTCATCTTCAGTATTGGATACAAGGGCTATGCTCTTGTTTTTCTTGTCAACATTGTCACTGATCCCCATCTCAAATGTCTAAAGTGATCCAATAAGTTCATCCACCTTCAAATTGCAGATATCTTGAGCTTCCTCTATAGCAGTCACCTTCATTGCAAACCTCTTAGTCAAGGATCTGAGAATCTTTCTCACTAGCTTTTCTTTTGACATCTTCTCTCCCAATGCTCACGAGGTGTTGGCAATCTAAAGATGTTCATGTGAAACTCATGAATGGTTTCATCTTCCTTCATCTTCAGATTCTCAAATTTGGTAGTGAGCATCTGAAGTCTTGACATTTTCACCTTGGATGTACCCTCATGAGTGGTTTTGAGAGTGTCCTAAACATCCTTGGCAGATCACACTGATGTACAAGTCTGAAAATATTTCTGTCAATTCCATTGAACAAGGCATTCAATGCTTTAGAGTTTCCCAGTGCTAGCTCTTCTTCTTATTTGCTCCATTCTTCCTCAAGTTTCAGGCTAGTAGTCCCATCTTTCTCAAGCATGGTGGGATGTTTCCATCCTCTGTCGGACTCTCAAGCCTTGTTATCCGGTGACTTTAAAAATGCAACCATACAAGGTTTCCAATAATCATAGTTAGATCCATCCGAATAGGTGGTCTACTCCCAAATCCTCCTTCCTTGTCCATAATGCGGAAAATAATATCCTAGATCTCACCCGAAATAACAGGCGGGGTGCACCTCGATGCCAATTGAAATTCTGGCGCGGATACACGATGTCCTGAGAATGT
Organism: Vicia sativa; assembly: GCA_021764765.1. NCBI lineage: Eukaryota > Viridiplantae > Streptophyta > Magnoliopsida > Fabales > Fabaceae > Vicia > Vicia sativa. Next base: position 78,430,357 of record CM038796.1, on the reverse strand, counting down.
TATGACACGATGCTCGACACTCTTAACAATTCACACGATTAATTGAAACAACGATAAATAACAATCAATTGTTTACCGATTCGGTGTGTAACTACACCTACATGGGCTACCAAGCCGGGGAGGAAATTCACTATTAGTATTAATTAGGAATAAACCAACCGGTTTATCTCCTTCATAGCTTACCCATGCAACTTCAATCTAAGTCCTACTTAGACACGAGTTCCTACTCGATCCCCTCAATCCAACGATGATATAAACCTATTGTTTAATAGAATTGTGAAGACACTCTTCAATAAACATACTTGATTTGCTTCAAAGCTTTAATCAAGAGACACAATACTAGTGCTTCAAAGCTTTGGTGATAAACAACCCTTACAACCAATCCTAGTCCAAGGCACTTATCAAATGATAATTGCTTGGCTCACAAAGTAACTAGAATACACAAATAAACAACACTGCTAGATCTTCAATACTGGTCAAAAAGCGTAGCGAGAATAAGGGTTCTTTTCCTATTATAGAAGCGATCCTGTTACTTGACTTTGGGCTTCCATAATTATAGCTAGGGTTCACTTAATTTAACCTAAAGACTTGTTCTTTTAACAAACCAATTTAGGGTTAACTAAGATTAATCACGAGAGCCACGTGAGCATGTGATCCAATTACATTAATTCATAACAAAAGCATTTCAGCGAAATCACGAAAATTCTCGGAAAAAGAATCGCAAAGCGACAAATGTCACAGAATGTCATAACATTGTTTATGACATCGGTCGTTCTTCTGTGATTTCCGGCAAAGACTAACTCCCAATCTGAAATGCTTGAATTAATCTTCTTCAAATTTATCTTCAACTCACGAATGTCATAACATCGGTCAAGACGTTGACATATACTAGTTTACCAAAATTAAGGCCAACATAAAAACACTTACAAGTAACATTAAAACCTTTTCGACATTATTTCTTTATTCAGATTTAATCCTTTTCTCGCTATTTTTCGATTATGTAGCTTGTTTCCAAGTTGTAATAGCTAGGTTTAAAATTCTCGCGCATTTTTATAATTATGTATTTGCTCACATGATTTAATAGTTTAATTAGGGATTTTACTTTCCGCATTTACTTTTCGCACCTCCTATTATGTATCTAAGCCTTGTAATAGCGTAGGATTTACTTTCATTTTACTTTCGCATCCTATAAACTATATATATTTAAATTCTAGTAACTAGGGTTTGTATGGAAAGGTTAAAAGCAATCTTAGAATAACCCAAAATCAAGACAAATATCGAATTGAACACCTTGTGCATACTCACACCTTAGGATATCCTCTCATGTTGCCTTGGGAAAACTTGGTCATGTCCGTGAGCGTAGGAATACCATTAGCAAGGTTGCCTATGAATAAAATCATCATAGTCCCTTCGATATAAAGATCATAGTCCCTCGATGATCATCTACGGTGACCCTCGCATGTCCCATCCAACGGATATAGTTACCTACCAACTAATGGTATGGATAGCGTTATCCTAAAGGAGAAGGAAAATAATAAGAACGACCTTTTAGTGGGTAGATTTCTCTTAAATTGCTTGCTCAAAACAAATACTTTTCACACCTCATATTTTTCAAACAAATATTTTTAAACACTTCGTATACATTCTTGAGGTGATACAAGAATCATTACAAAGTCAAAGCAAAATATATTCAAACAAATCACTGCACAAAGACAAGTTTTCAAAAGTGAGCTAAGCAATTAAGAGCCCATAGATAACTACGGATGGAAAGGGTGCTAACACCTTCCCTTTTCATAACTTACCCCGAACTCAAAATTTATCAAAGGTATTTCTGTTCTTTTACCTTTCCTTTATTGGATAAAAGAAAAGTCGGTGGCAACTCTTGCTAACCACAACATTTGCGATAAAACAAAACAAACAAGTCGGTTCTCTCACCGTGTTACAATTTTATGAATAGAAATAAGATTATTTAGTGTTGGGCCTAATTATAAGAATAAAAGTAATAAGGAGGTGTTAAGTGTTAAGCCAATTTGAGTTTACTAGTTAGTAAAGGGTTAGAGGAAAAACATAGTTAGTGTTGTCATTTGTTGAAAAAGAAAGAAAGAAGAAGAGGAAACCCTAGGAAGCTAAATATTCAAGAGGTAAGGAGAATCTTTATTATTGCGATACTTGATGAATGTAAATACCATGTGTATGGTTCGTTGATGATGAAACATGATGTTTTGTGCAAATGGTGGATAATTCAAATGTGTTGGATTATTGTGATATGCTTGATAATTAAGGTTGATGGATAATCTTAATTGCATATGTTGTTGGTTAAATTTCATATGCATTCATGGGGAGTTGGAACTCCATTATTGATTGGCTTGATCCTTGAATAGAAGCGATGGCATGAAACTTTGGGTTCACAATGTGGCTTGATCCTTGAATTGAAATCGTGCGGTGAAACTTTCGGTTCACAATGGTGGCTTTGGTCTTGTCCGGATCAGAAGTGTGGCTTTGACTCTAAGTTATTGAATCAGAAGCGAGTGAGCGGAATGTTCACGATGGTACCACATGCATGAGTCATATTGCATTGTTGTCTCATGAGTCATTAAAGAATGTGTGTTATATGTTGGAAATTGTGGTAATTTATTATATTGATCATTGAATTTAGTGTATTGATGACATTTATGCTATTCATGATAAATGTGGATATGTTATAATTGGAATGTTTGTATAATCATATTATTTGGAATATCACATGAAGTATGTAGAATTCTTTAATAGATGTTGTTCTATATTGCTTCAAATTTATATACATTTGGATAATGATGTGAATTCTCACCCTTCTATTGTGATGTTGCCTCTATGTGGGTAACGTGCAGGTTCCTATGATAGCGGTGCTTCGCATGAGACTAGTTGAGGAGTTTGTCTAGTTATTCCTTATAATAGGTAGTGAGTCATTGCTCGGTCATGTAACATGGGGATTATTTGGATTTATGCTTCCATGAGATATTTGTTATGTATTCTCATATGTTTTGGATTTGTATATTGAGATACTATATTGATGTGGCCTTGGTGTCGATGTATGAATCTATATGACTTGATTATGTTATGGATTCATAGTTATTTCATCCAATGGTTATAGTATGGGATATAATCATTGATAGTATCGAGAAATGAAATACTCATTGTGAAATGCATAGTTTTATTTTAAAGCATGATATTCAAATATGTGTTATGATTATGAATAGGTGCATGTTATATTATGGTTTGTTGGTTTTCCTATGTGTGAAAAATAGTATGTGACACCCTTTGTATCGTGCATTCTATTTTACTCTAATTTATGCCATGATTATTTGGGGTTAGAAAATGGGTGTTACATAAGGGACATCCACTATATAAGTTCTCTGCGATATTGGAAATCTAACCTAAATAAAACATATGGCGCGCTTGAAACCTAAGGATAATTGGAAAAGTTCTCTCGATGGATTGCAGAGAAATCATTTGGGTTCAAGGTTTGTTTTCTTAAATATTTTTCATTATTTTATTATTTTATTTTGTTTTCTTAAATATTATTTTATTATTTTATTATTTTAATTTTGTTTTCTTAAATATTAATTACCTTACATTTTTTCATCGAAACAATTACATGTAAGATCTAACATAAGGTCTTCCTCAAGGTTCAATAATACGAAATTCTAAGTCTACATATTGAGGAATTTGTTTTCTATCTTGTCCACCCTAGGAAATTTGATTTTTATCTTGAACCACCCTAATGAGTTTGACTTTTATCTTTATTTTATGGATAAACAACATAATATTCTAGGTAAACAATGTTCTGTGTAAACAATATAACAACTTTAAAAAATTTAACCCCTTAGTTTTTGGAGAAACAGAGATAGAAGATACAATAGTTATGAATATAATAAAAGTGTGTCTCCTGGTGTTCAAACTTATGTTCATATAACTATGCATCTCGGGTTTTGAAAAGCTGAGGTTTTAAGTGGAGACTTTTCTTTACAACCTTATTTACCTCACTTCTATTGCTGAGGTACAACGGTTTTCGCGTCCGACGTTAGAAGCGTTATTTGTAGTAGTGTCTAATGAGATAAAAGCAAAACAAAACTATAAACAGAAAGTAATATCATACAAATGAAGCCGGCAAAATAAAACCATTTGTAAGTTCTATCAGTTGGACTGATATTCTGGTATTAGATATGAGATGTCAAAGGTGATGTCACGACACTAATATGTGTTATGATGAAAAACTAAAAACACAGAAAATAAATGAAGAAACTAAATAACATAGTGAATTGTTTACCCAGTTCAGTGCTACACACCTATGTCTCGAGGCTACCAAGCAAGGGATGAAGTCCACTATTAGCAGGATTAATTTAGAGTTAAACTCCCCATTTACACCCCTCACTTAATCACTACCCAATGATCCTTCTACCTAAGATCCCCTCTTAGATATGAGAAACACTCTCAATCCCCACAATCACTCGCGGTGAAAATTAACAATAACACAAATAGTAGAAGACACACTTCAACGACACATAATCATCATTGCTTCAAAGCTTATTGATGATTAACAATTTAAAACTCAACTAACGTCCACTTCAATATTAAACGATACTAGAGTGGCTCATAATTAAAACCAACAAAGACTTAAAACCAACAATTAAAGCGATGCGCTTAAACTTCTTCTAGAATGGCCAACTCGTAAATAGGGCTATGACCTTTAAATATGATACAACTAGGGTTTGCTTCACGATTAGTCTTCACAAACCCTAAACTTTCTCCACGAAGTAGGACAAAAGCTCTCCAAGAATATTGTTGAAGAACATTACATAGCTTCCTTAATCGAAGCATACAAAATAAAAACAAACAGACTCTAATAATTACGAACTTAAAACCAATCGATTCGGTTTAACATGTCGGGACATCATTGTGACATCTTCATAAAATCGCTAATACATTAAACTTCATGGAATTTTACGGCGAATGTTTTACCAAAGCGCTTCCAATCTAAAGAACTAACAAACTCCCGTTTTGCAAATTTTGGCTATAACATTACTTGAGGTATAAGCCATACAATTAACATCGACACCACAATCAAATCGGTATCACAATCAAATCGACATCACAATCAATAATTAAGCGGATACAACACGAACATGGATGTCGACTACACAATTCATCGAGCAACATATTTAGCACAACATAGTTAGCATCACAGTTCATCAGAGATACAACGGGAAAAATTAATGTTCAAACATTAGTTAAAACATCACATCACAAATGCATAAACAAAGTCACACAGTTAAGTTTCTCCCCACGAAACAACATCGGTATATTTAGATGCACGAATTAACACATAGTCAGCTGCTCCCCCTCAACATCAGCATATCAATGTTAGTCAGTCAGTCTCAGGCAATTCACAATTAACATATATGCATTGTTCCCCTTAACATCATCATAGGCAATTCACATCACTTCTCTCCCCTTTTTAGACATAATATGCCAAAGCTATAATTAACTCATAAAAGATGACAAAATGAAATTCTAGATTAAATATCATTCAACGTAACCTATAGTTAATTGTTAGGGATATTACAGACCAAAATAAATTTCATGAACATTAGTGCCAAAATTATACAAAGATAATTAAAATTCACACTTAGATTCATTGGAAACACAATTAACACATCTTGAGGCAATTCAATTCTGCTGGAATCAGACCCACAGTTCCATCACTTCGTGGTCCACCTTCAAAAGAGCCTTTATTCTCACTTGCAGAGCTGCTTTCTTCTCCCTGCACCTCCTATGATCAGTTGCAGCAGCAGCCCTCTTTAGAGCTCGGATGGTTTCTTCAAATTTCAGCTTTCTTGCTAAGCTGATGCATATAACCTCATCTAATTCTTTGCAGGATTTTGTTAGCTTAGCAATCATATCACCTTTTCTTGTGGTCTTGTTTTCAGCACCTGCAGATGTTGAAACAATGTCTGGGACATGTTCCCCTGCAAACTGTTTCTGGTGGAGTGATTAGGGAGATCCTCTTTTACTACTAGAGTCAAGGGTGGATAGAATTCCAGGGTGTTGTTGAAGAATGATACCACATATCAGAGTAGGAAGGTAATGGTCAATTTTAGCATAAGTATCGGCATGTTTGATTATTTGATCAAAGATGTAAGTACCATAGTCAAATGGCTTCTTCATGCCAACAACATAAATGAATCTTCCCAGCCCTATTGAAATTGTTGAGGTTTTATTTGTGGGAACTCAGTTGGGATCTCCAATCCTATGCAAGATTTCATACTTAACACTCAACTTCCCAGCTGATAATTTTCCTTTTATAGGCCAAGCACTCACTTGGTGAGTAGTGATGGTCTTGTAAACTTGATTGTTAGTTGTTTCAAGCTCACTTTCCTCATTCTCACTTCTTCCTATGTATTTGTTGATAACGGTGAGAACTCAACACACTTTCCTCTCACAAATACTTTCTAAAGTCCTTGCTCCTTTTATCGGCCTGATCCTCAAGGATGTTAACAATAAATTCATTGACCAAATCTCATAACATTTAGGCATCTTGGTTACATTTTCATCAAACCATCATCGAGATTAACTTCATGTTTTCTTGTACTCTAAGGCATCTCTTCCTAATTCCCTTTCAAGGAAATTCTTCTCGATAAATATACTTCCATCTCGAGACAAAGTTGATGGAGTGGAAGGATATGTTGTCTGTTGTGCATCGGTATATCATCGGAAGGCCTCTTAATGATAGACTTCTTCACATGTGTAATGTCCTGGACATCATCCTCAACATCATAGTTTGAGTCTGAATCGGACTGATCTTCCTCTTGCTTGATGATGGAACTACTTTTCTCCATGCCTTTGAAGGTCCGTACATAACCTTCTTCTTAGGATCTTGGAAGGAGTGCTTAAAGCGAAAGTTTTACCTTTTCTAGTCTTCAACCTCTTGGCTATACCAAGATTCACATTGACAATCAACTCATTGTCGAGACGGTTCATCTACATCTACAACTTCTTCACACTTCTTGTTTTAGCCCTTGTTGGACTTATATCAGCATTCTTGCTAGAATGAACTTCTTTCTGAAGTGATGTTTCAACGTTAGGTGTGACTTTTCAAGATCAAACTTAGTTCCCTTTCCAAGACTCCTTGATATTTTCTTCTTCCCTTACGGATGGTTCAATAGGCCTTTTAGGGGCAACCTCGGCGGTATGGGAAAGAGGATGGTAATCCCTTGAGCAGGCATTCACACATTCGAGTCTTAGTGATTAATCTCCTTATGGCCCTACCAATATCTATAGTATCTTGATGCGGTTCATTATCTATAGGATTAAGTATTACCTAAAATAGGGGATGAAGTTCCTCTTGGACGTCTTGCATGTAAGGTGAGGAGATTTTTAGGTCTTGTCTCCTGACACTGAATCATAGTCAGGGAACCACGTCTAGGGTTTCATCTATAGTGATGTTCTCATTGAGAGCTTCAGTGTTGGACGCACAGAAATCGATCTTGCTTGGAGCAGATTCATCATGTTGAGACATCTTTGAGTCTTTGAGAATGGAAGATTGAAATTTGTTTTTCCGGTGGTAGAAGATGAGAGTATAGTAGATGATAGATTTTGAGTAGCATGTGAGAGAGATTTAAAATTATTGCACTTGGTATTGGCTCTTTATATGTTGAATGTCATGTTTCAACAGTGTTTACTGATATTTTAAAATTTCAAGCCCTATAATGACATTCCCACACGCTCTTAATTGCTATAATTTCTCTAGCATACATACCCCTTGTTCACTTCTTGGAATTCTATCTATATTCCATCCTCTTGAATGACAGTTGATTAAGTTCATCTCAGTAAGTTTCTGGTTTAGGTCCACATTCACGTTTTTAACAGACTACCCATTAATGATCTTTTCAGAGTTATATGATGTTATGACATCACTGGAACATTGAGATTAGTTACCATATGTTTTCTTCTTCACAATCGAGTTGTCTTTAATCATTTGAGTTCAACACATGTGGGTAGCTTGTGTTATGGGGATCCTATAGATAGCAGTTGTCCTTGGTCCTCATACCTTGCATAACAACTTCACCTTTCATATTAGAGATAATACATTCAGACCTTGTGAAGTTTACTTTAAATCCGTGATCACATAGTTGGCTTATGCTAATCAAAATGGATGTTAATCATTTGACAAGCAACACATCTTCAATGTTAGGAGTTCCAGGACAACTTGTCTTTCCTACTCCCTTGATTTCACCTTTTAATCCATCTCCAAAGTTTACATATCTAGTTGCATATACTTGAATATTCACCGGTAAATATTTGTCCCCTATCATATGCTTTGAACATCCACTATCAAAATACCAATCATCTTTGGCTCTCACAGTTGGTGACGTGTGTGCTAAAAGACATGAAGGTCAACTTTGGGAATCCATTGTTTCTTTTTTTTGTGCTAGTTCTAGTCATATTTTGTTGATGCGTAGAGTTAGGGTAACCATACAACTTGAAACAGAAGGGCTTTATGTGACCATATCTTCTACAGTAGTGACATCTCCAGTGCTAAAATCTTCTTTTGGGTTGCATGCAGTTACTTCTTTTATGATGTTGAGACATTTGATTCAACATCTTTTGTTTAACCTGGATTTGAGTAGGTTCTGTAAAATATTCCTTTGATTCATTGTATCCTAGACCACTCATATCTCCTGCTACTCTTCCTTGAAGGATTTTACCCAGTGTGTCAGATCCATTGTTTAGCATCTTGACAGACTTGGACATTTTATCAAGATCAGATTTTAGCATAGTTACTTCACTTTCCAGCTTACAGATAGTCTCCAGATGCTCCTTCTTTTTATCTTGCAGTTAAACTATGAGCTTCTTCTGTTTTTCACTCTCCAGGCATACTTCACACTTTTAATACATAACTCTTTGTATGTAGCAGCCAGCTCCTCAAATGTTAACGCCTCATCAATTGAATCTTCATCCGAGATGTATGTACCAGTCAGAGCTGTTACATATTTAGCATATTCTTATTCCAACTCATTTTCATAGTCCTCACCAGACCAAGATACATTCAGTCCTTTGCCTTGTCTTTTAAGGAATGTTGGACACTCAGCTTTAATGTGACCAAATCCTTCACATTCAAACCACCTTACTCCTCTACTTTAAGTGGACCTTTCCTCAGCTTGTGCTTTCTTACCAAAGTTGTTTGTTCTGCTGCTGATGTCATATGGGATGTTTGTAACACCCCATATTTTTAATTATTACTAAATTGGAATTTTAATTATTTAATTAATTAAAATTTAATTTTTGGGAATTATTGGAATATTAGAATTATTGGAAAATAAATAAAGGAAAAGAGATTGGGCTTATGTGGTGATTAGTATAGGAGAGGGGTGTGAGGAGTAAAAGCCTCTAATTATTTTGTTATTATTATTCTAATAGAATAATAAGAAAGAAAAAGGAATTGGAAACCAAATTGGGAGAAACAAAGGAATCGTACTAGAAGCGAAAAGAGCAAAGGAAGAGGAAAACCTAAAGCTTGAGGAATTCAAGAAATTGGCTAAGGTAAGGGGTGATTGCTCTAATTATAATGTAGTTATGAGTTTTGAGAATGATAGAATATAGTAATATATTAGGAATCCCAATTAAGGATTTTTAGGTTTATGAGTTTTGACCCTAAATGCATGATTTTGACATTCTTGATGCAATCGGTGTTATAGAGTTGTTGTATGATGTTGTGGTGTGTTGTTATGGCATTGGAATCTTGTATTGGGATTTGTTTTGGTGTTAATTATGTATGGGTTCGTAATTGGAACTATTGGATGGATTGGGAATGAAGAATACTGTCAAAATAGTGATTTTCTGCTACAGGGGTCGTGGAACCCGGTTACCACAATAGGGAAATCGGTTACCATTATGTAAAAAATTTTTGGGTTTGGGAACCGGTTCCCTATCGGATAACACAGGTTCTCGTACATTTTCAACTCGTTCCCCAACGTTCCCATTGTTACTTTTGAAAAATACTAAACTTTAAAAATTCATAACTTTCAAACCGTAAGTCCGTTTTAGTCGCCGTTTGGAAGTTGTTTAATATTTTATATTAAAATTTATCAGTCTATTTTATATTTGATGATGTATGTGTGCATATATGGTTGTATGCTTATGTTGGTGATAAATTCTTAATTAATGGTAATGTTACTATTAATGATAATGATGTTATGCTATTGGATTAATTGTATTATAATGTTGCGATGATGTTTCATGATAAATGATTGTATCATGATGGTTATCATGTTTTGGAGATGATGTTGTAGTAATTTCTTGTGCATGTTTATGTTGTTTGATGATGTTCATGATAAATGATGGTTATCATGTTTTAGATTGATGATGGTTTATGATATATGATGTTATAATAACCTGTGTTGAATGTTTCATGATTTTATGATGTGCGTGCATATACAATTTGGTGGTAGCTAATTCCCATTGTTTGGAATTAGTGAGTATTGCCAATAACCGTTCCCGGGTGATTATGGGTGGTGAGGCTGGATTCATGTTCGGGTGATTACGGACGAATCGATGTAACTGTATCCGGGTGATTATGGATCAGTGTGTGACTTAGTTCACTTTTGGTACCACATGCATAGAGTCTTGCATTGCATTTTTTATGGATTATAACATGATATGATGATTTCCAGTGTTATAATTTGGTTGTTGTGTTTGATGCATGTTCACGACTTGTGCTTTTGTGGAATGAAGGATTGAACCTATTATGCTAAATAGGGTGAAGTAATAGCTTATGAAGTTCTATTTATTTTATGAATTTATAATGCATGTTAATTATGATGTAGTCTCACCCTTACTTTGATGATTTCAGATTGAAGCTTTAGCGGCTTTGGAGTTGGTGAGGATAGCTCGTAGAGCTGTGTTTTTATTTTATCGTGTGTCAATGTCATGCTCTGATTTGTAACACTGGGGAACATTTATCTTTAGAGTTACTATTAAACTCTTAAATTATTTAATTATTTTAGTTGGATAATTATTTTGATGGATTAAGGTGTTGACCTTTTGGTGGTATTTGATATTTTGAATTAGCCGAGTTTTGAATAAATAACTTCGCTGTGTTATACATGTAATTCATTTTTAATTGAGCTATGTTTCCAATCAAAGCATGACATTGTATTGGAATTTTATTTTTAAATCAATTGTGACGCCCTTGTATGCATGTTAAACTCTGAATTTAACATATTATTCGCGGGGTATTTAGAAGGGTGTTACAATGTTCCTGACATTAGGTCTTGAATTCCCTTCCATCTTCTTCAACACTTTATTAAATTGTCTTCCAAGAAAGACTATAGTATTAGATATCCCTTCCTTAGTGTCCAAATCATATTCCTCTTCTCTTCCTTTAGTATTTGACACAAATGCTATGCTTTTGTTCTTCTTCTCAAACAAGTCATTAATACCCAACTCGAATGTTTGAAGAGACCCAACAAGTTCATCAACCTTCATGATGTTGATTTCTTGAGCTTCTTCTATAGCAATCACTTTCATGTCAAATCTCTTGGGGAGAGACCTGAGAATATTCATTACCAGCTTCTCCTCGAGTATCTTCTCTCCTAAGGCACTGCATGCATTGGCTATCTCAAGGATGTTCATGTGGAATTCTTGAATACTCTCTTCTTCTTTCATCCTTAAGTTTTCAAACATGGTGGTTAATAGCTGCAGTCTTGACATCTTTACTTTGGAAGTGCCTTCATGAGTAGTTTTGAGAATTTCCCAAGTATCTTTGGCCACTTCACATGTATGTACCAATCTTAAGATGTTTTTGTCAATTCCATTGAATATAATATTCAAGGCTTTTGAGTTTCCAAGAGCTAGTTCATCTTCTGCTTCAGACCAGTTCTCCTCAGGCTTCAAAACACTAGTGGGGTGATTGTCTTCCCCAATAATAATAGGATGAGTCCATCCTTTCAGAACCGCTTTCCAAGCCCTATTGTCCAAGGACTTCAAATATGCCACCATATGTGGTTTCCATAGATCATAGTTAGTACCATCCAGAATTGGTGGTCTCACAAATTTGTTAGAATAAAGTTTGTTTCTAATAATATATATTAAAGTTTTGATGATAACAAGCATACTAAATTTTGTATGAATGAATATGATACTCTGACGTGTACATGTTTCATTTCGGAAGATGTTCTGACTCTAGCGCAAAAATGGAAAATATATCATGCTGAGCAGAAGATGAAGTTAGAAGCTCTAATGAGAGCATAACTTACGGACAAAGCACACTCAAAGCAACTGCTTGTGAAACACGCTTTAGAGTTCAAATGAGATGAACCTCGATCAAACGCGCTCAGTAGTATGTTGATAGAAACACGCTTTAGAAGTTACGGTGAGAACTTACGGAAGACACTGTTGAAAAGAAAGCCTACGAGTAAAGAATAAAATACAATTTCGATGGAAGCAAGCAAAGCGTAACCTCGATAAGAAGCACCAAAAATATGTTATGAATAGAAGATGTTAACAAGGCTAACAAAAGATCATGAAGTATTAGAAGTTCTAACAAAGATAGAACTTTTGATAGAAAAACACAACTTGAGGAAGCAGAAGTTACGATGAGCAAATATTTAGAAGAACACTTATAAACAATGTTATCCTACTAAGCTAAAAATGTTAGAAACTAAGTACTTGAATGGCAAACTGTTAAGCAAATTAGATTAAGTTAATTAGTTTCCCAGGTTTGTTTTCCTGGGAAAAAGTGGATATAGTAGGTACAGTACATTATGGTGCGAACTCAAGATCAACTTCAACGACTTGCAAAAATCATTTCCAAAGTAAACTCATGCTGAAGTACGATTATTTTTGTAAATTCTTTACTAGGAGCTTAAACTTCACTTAGTCTTAGAATTATTGTAGTCACAACTTTAGTTCGTAGTTTTGTTCCTTGAGAAGACCGGTTGGGTCGAAATTCTTGAGAGGGCTAGGACTAGTTGAGTCTTAGAGGTGTTAGTCACAATGTTTGGGTGGTGTTTTTCTGTTGGGTCGAAATTCTTGAGAGGGCTAGGACTAGTGAGTCTTAGGAAGTTAGTCACCTGGGTAGTGCGTAAGCGAAATCACCTTGGTGGGTGGAGTAGTTTGAGTTTCAAACGAACCAGGATAAAAATACTTGAGTATTTTATTTGTTGTTTGGGGGAAAGATCTAAAAAGTAAGAAAACCTTATTCAAACCCATCTTCTAAGTGTTTTTCAAGCCTTCAATTAGCATCAGTGCTCTTGGTTCTGGGTGCACAACACTTAACCATGTCAGAAAAGATCCAGAAGGGAAGAACACAATGGCAACAAATCAAAGTAACAACAATGCAAAAGCTCAAATATTTGATAGAGAAGATTTTGAATATTGGAAGGATAGACTGGAAATTTTTATTTCAGGTTATGATCCTGATCTATGGGATATGGTGTTGGATGGTTACAAACATCCAGTGGATGCAAAAGGAAACAAGATAGATAGAAAATCTATGGAGAAACAACAAAAGATTGATTACAAAAATCACCACAAGTCCAGAAGCATTCTGTTAAGTGCTATATTAAAAATGGAGTATGAAAAAATCACAAATAAAGACACATGACATTTTTTAGTGACTCAGAATGTCATATGAAGGGAACGCTCAAGTTAAAGAGACTAAAGCTTTGGTGATGATCCAGAAGTATGAGGCATTTAAGATGGAAGAAGGAGAATCAATTGAGGCTATGTTCTCAAGGTTCCAAACTCTAACTGCTGGTCTAACAGTTCTGGACAAACGCTATACAAATGTTGACCATGTAAAGAAGATCATTAGAAGCTTACCCAGAAGATGGGCGCCTACGGTGACTGCCTTCAAAGTGTCAAAGGATCTAAATGTAATCTCCCTAGAAGAACTCATTAGCGCTCACGAGTCATGAGATTGTTGGATGAATTTGAACCCCATAAGAAAGGTAAGTAAATTGCATTAAAATCCACAAAATTTCTAAGGTTAATACTTTTCGGTGAAGATGGAAGTTACGAAGATTCGGTCGAAGATGAATTATCCATGATCTCTAGAAGGATAAATAAAATGTGGAAATATAGGCAAAAGAAATTCAAGAACCACGAGAAGATCGAGGATAAAGGAGAATCTTACGGACATAAGAGGTTACGCAAGAAAGGCATCCAATGCTATGAATGCAAAGAACTAGGACATGTCGAGCGAAATCCCACATACAACAAGAAAAACCAAAGAAAAGGTTTGAAAAGAGAAGAGCAATGATGGGCACGTGGGATGACTCAGAATCCTCTAAAGTTGAAACCGACTTAGAAGATGAACGTGCAAACCTTGCTTTCATGGCAACTTCTGATGAATGACTGCCTGCGAGTCAGAAGAGGTATTTTCTGAACTAACTAGAACTGAGTTAGAAGATAGTCTTTCAGAATTTCTGGAAACCTATAGTCAACTCAAAATCAAATATAAGAAACTCAAAAAAAATCTTGTATCTGAAATTGAGCAACTTAAGGCAGAAAATTCTGAACTTAAAGAAAATAATAATAAACTCAAAAATGATTTTCAAAATGCTAAACAAATTTCCATCTTAGAAGATGCTTCAAGTTCTAAAAATATTTTGAAAGAATATGACTACAATTTTTAGAACTTTCTAGCTAAAAGCATACACAGAAGCAAGATGGCTTCCATGATCTATGGAGTTTCTAGAAACAATAGAAAAGGGTTAGGATATAAAGCCCCTAGAGGGAAAGAAATATATAAAACAAAATTTGTTGATGAAATGAAAATCACATACAAACCATTATACAAACAATTTGAGTTTGGTCACACACACAACATTAAATACACGTCATACTCTGAAAGTTTTTTTGTTAAACCAAGGTTCAAACAGAACCTTAGAACTTCTAACCAGAAAGGACCCAGAAGGATATGGGTACCTAAGGAGAAAATAATTTATGTTGCAGATATTCTTAATAGCCAAACTACAACACCAGTCATGGTACCTAGACTCTGGCTGCTCACGTCACATGACGGGAATAAGGTCTATGTTCCAAAACCTGGAACTTAAATCTAGAGGAGACGTGAAGTTTGGAGGCAACCAGAAGTGAAAAATTATTGGTTCTAGAACCATTGGTAATGGTAACCTCCCTTCCATATCTAATGTTTTCTAATAGAAGGATTAGCTCATAATTTATTGTCCATAAGTCAATTAAGTGACAATGGTTATGACATAATATTTAATCAAAAGTCATGTAAGGTTGTTAGTCAGAAGGATGGATCAATCCTATTTTCTGGAAAGAGAAAGAAAAACATTTATAAAATTAATCTTTCAAATTTAAAATCCCAAAATGTAAAATTCCTTCTGATCGTTCACGATGAAAAATGGGTTTGGCACAGAAGATTGGGACATGTTAGCATGAGAAAAATTTCTCAAATTAACAAACTCAATCTGGTCAGAGGACTTCCGAATTTGAAGTTCAACTCAGAAGTTCTGTGTGAAGCCTGTCAGAAGGGAAAATTTTCAAAACCATCTTTTAAACCAAAAAACTGCATCCATCAGAGGCAAGAAGTATGGATTGGTCATTGTAGATGACTACAGCAGATGGACATGGGTAAAATTCTTGAAACACAAGGATGAGTCACATTCTGTGTTCTTTGATTTCTACAATCAAATTCAAAATGAAAAAGACTTTAAAATCATAAAAGTTAGAAGTGATCATGGTGGTGAATTTGAAAACCAATTTTTTGAAAAATATTTTAAAGAAAATGGCATTTCACATGATTTCTCTTGTCCTAGAACTCCCCAACAAAATGGAGTTGTAGAACGAAAGAATAGGACTTTACAAGAAATGGCCAGAACCATGATCAATGAAACTAATAAGGCAAAACATTTTTGGGCAGAAGCTGTGAACACAGCGTGTTACATTCAGAATAAAATTTCTATTAGACCTATTCTTGAAAAGACTCCTTATGAATTGTGGAAGAATAGAAAGCCCAACATTTCATATTTTCATCCATTTGGATGCACGTGTTATATTCTTAACACAAAAGATCATCTGAACAAGTTTGATTCTAAAGCACAAAAGTGTATTCTGCTTGGATACTCTGGACGCTCAAAATGCTATAGAGTATACAACACAGAAACTATGATTGTGGAGGAATCAATCAAAGTAAGATTTAATGATAAGCTTGGCCAGCAAATGCGAAAGCAAGTTGAAAATAATGCAGGTACAGAAGTTCTATTACTAAACTCTGACGGAACAGCACAGAAGGAAATCTCAGAAGTTCACATGTCAACTTTTGAAGACTCAAAACAGAAGCGCCGCCCAGAAGTTCTGACTACTGAAGAAAATCTGAACAATGTCAGAAAATCTGAAGAAACTTTCCACATAAAATATCCAAGAATTACCTCAGCTCATCCAGAAGATGTCATTATAGGAAAGAAAGATGAACCTATCAGAACTAGGTCCACCCTTAAAACAAAAGAAGAATTGTTGTTTGGACTAGTCTCCATGATTGAACTAACTTCTGTATATGAATCTCTGAAAGATAATGATTGGATTATATCTATGGAAGAAGAACTCAACCAATTCTCCAAAAATGATGTATGGGGTTTAGTTCCAAAACCAAAAGGATTTAACATCATTGGAACAAAGTGGGTGTTAAGAAACAAGCTAAATGAGCAAGGAGAAGTTGTTAGAAACAAAGCACGACTGGTTGCACAAGGGTACAGTCAGTAGGAAGGTATTGATTATAATGAAAACTTTGCTCAAGTTGCCAGGTTAGAATCCATTAGATTATTAATTTCTTTTGTTGTACAAAACAATATTTCTTTATATCAAATGGATGTTTGAAGTGAATTTTTAAATGGGTATATAGAAGAAGAAGTTTATGTCCGTCAACCTCCTGGTTTTGAAGATTCAAAATTTTTAGAACATGTGTTTAAATTGAAAAAAAATCTCTTTATGGTTTAAAACAAGCTCCCAGAGATTAGTATGGGCGCATTAGTAACTTTAGTTTAGAAAAAGAATTTATCAGAGGGAAAGTGGACACAACCTTATTTAGAAAAACTTTTAAAAATGACATTTTAATTTATCAGATATATGTTGATGATATTATATTTGGAACTTCTAATGTCTCTCTTGGAAGAGAATTTGCCAAGTCGATGTAGGCAGAATTCGAAATGAGCATGATAGGGGAGCTGAAATTCTTTCTGGGAATTCAAATCAATCAATTCTCAGAAGGTACCTATATACATCAAACGAAGTATGTGAAAGAACTTCTAAAGAAATTCCAGTTGTCAGAAAATAAAGAAGCCAAGACTCCAATGCATCCCACATGCATCTTGGGAAAAGATGAGGTAAGTAAGAAGGTAGATCAAAAGCTCTAAAGAGGTATGATTGGCTTTCTTCTATATCTAACTGTATCTAGGCCAGATATTCTGTTCAGTGTATGTTTATGTGCTAGATTCCAATCAGATCCTAGAGAATCTCACTTAACTATTGTTAAGAGAATTCTAAGGTATATGAAAGGTACTGCTAATGTTAGTCTATGTTCGAAAAATCCAAAGATTTCAATTTAGTAGGAATTTGTGATCTTGACTTTCTTTGGAGATAGAGTGGAGCGTAAAAGTATACGGAAGTTGTCAATTTACGGCAACAACTTGATATCATGGTACAAGGAAGCAAGCCACTATAGCACTCTCAACAACGAAGCAAAATACGTTGTTGTTCTTTGGTGTATTACCGGATGCTCGGATGAAGAGTCAATTAGAAGATTATCATTTGTATGAGGTAAGATCCCATCTTACGTGCGATGCTTGCTATTTTCCTTTCTAAAAATCCTATTTTACACTCAAAGGCAAAGCATATTGAAATTAAACATCATTTCATTAGGGACTATATTCATATAGAATTTTGAATTTAAACTTTGTTGATCTGAGACCATCAATGGGTGACATTTTCTAAAACCACTTTACGAAGATAGGTTTAAATTTATTTTGAAAAATTTAAGTATGGAAAATTGCCTAAATGAAATGCATTCAATATCAATTTAGTCGAAGTTACGTGTTAAATGAACCTCTAATTAATTAACTCTTCACAAGTGAGAAGAGAAGTTAAATTAGAAACCATATCTAGAAGTTCTGAAACCTTCAAACGTTTCAAGTTCTGATTATGGTCAGAAGTTCATTAAAGTAAAACAGTTGTAACGTTGTAACCCAGAAGCTGAACACGGGTTTAGAAACTTTTGATAGGTTACTTAACATGTGTGCTAGCTATTGACAAGAAATTTCTTAGTAATTGTTGATATTTTTTCAAATCTCAAGAAATCCCTCCGATTGTCGATGCTACTACAGTGATGATGCTTTGCTCTTAAGTTTTTAATATTTTGGTTTTGACAAACCTTGAACTATATTTTTAAAGTCATCGAACTTCATTTCACTTTACATTTTTTTTAAATGAATTTTTGATTATGAAAAAAGGGAGAAAGCAGATTTTGAGGCGATTCACTATAACATGTTCTTTGGAACAAAATGTCAAACATTTCTAACAAAATATACAAGTGTACTTTTTGCTTCTAAGTGATACGAGAAAAGTAAACTATGGATGAAAAGAATTAGCGAAGCTCAAAGACCAAGTCTTTGAAAGCAAACTCTGAAAAGTAAACTATGGAAGAAAAGAAAAACTCGGGGAAGTTCTACCTTGCAACTTTCTCTTTTCAATATTTAGTTCAGGGAGAGACTATTAATTTCAAGGGGAGATTATTAATCTCAGGGGGAGATATTTTTTTTACATATACAAAATTTCTTAAATCAAAATCTAGATAGTTTTGTCATCATCAAAAGGGAGATTGTTAGAACAAAGTTTGTTTCTAATAATATATATTAAAGTTTGATGATAACAAGCATAATAAATTTTGTATGAATGAATATAATAATCGGCGTGTACATGTTTCATTTCAAAAGATGTTCTGACTCTAGCACAAAAATGGAAAATATATCATGTTGAGCAGAAGATGAAGTTAGAAGTTCTAATGAGAGCGAGAACTTACGGACAAAGCACTTCAAAGTAGCTAGCAAAACGCTTTAGAAGTTCGAGTGAGACAGAACCTCGATCAAGCACGCTCGCAGCTGCGATAAAAACACGCTTTAGAAGCTCGAGCAAGAACTAGAAGACACCTTGAAAACACGAGTAAAGAATAAAATACAACTTCTGATGGAAGCAAGCAAAGCGCAACCTCTGATAAGAAGCATCAAAAATATGTTCTGAATTGAAGATGTTAACAAGGCTAACAAAAGATCATGAAGTATTAGAAGTTCTAACGAAGACAGAACTTCTGATAGAAGCAAGCACAACGCAACTTTTGATAGAAGCAACCACAACGCAACTTCTGATAGAAGCAAGCACAGCGCAACTTCTGATGGAAGCACCAACAGAAGTTATGATGAGAAAATATTTAGAAGATCATTATCAATATGTACGTTATCTTTTAAGAGGCAAAACCTGCTACAACAACGTTATCCTACTAAACTAAAAAGGCTAAGTACTTGAGTGGCACAACTTCAAGGTTCATTGGCTAAACAAAATCACGTGGAGATTAAGCAAATTAATTATGTCTCCCATTCTTCAAGACACGCTACCTCCAACGGAAAGTTTTCCTAGAAAGCTCTACAAAAAGTCTTCAATTCAAAAAGGGAAACAAATATATATAGTAAAATAAAGTACATCAATGCAACCACACTGTATGGAAATAACTTACGCAAGAACACTTTACGAACAACTCACATCAACTTCTAACAGCTTGCAAAAATCATTTCCAAAGTAAACTCACGCTGCAAGTACAAAGAATTATTTTTTGTAAATTAGTTTACTATTCATTGAGCTTAAATTTTGTGTAAACTTCACTTAGTGAAGAATATCTTTTCTAGAAGCATTATTGTACACAGTCAGTTAGAATTAACATTCTGATAGTTGTTCCTTGAGAAGACCAGTTTGGGTCAGAATTCTTGAGAGGGATAGGACTAGTTGAGTATTAGAGGTGTTAGTCACAACGGTTGGTTGTGTGGTTTGTTCCTTGAGAAGACCAGTTGGGTCAAAATTCTTGAGAGGGCTAGGGCTAGTGAGACTTAGAGGAAATTAGTCACACCATTTGGGTAGTGCACTCTGTAATCATTGACTATAGTGGATTAAGTCCTCGTTGAGAGAGGCGAAATCACCTTGGTGGGTGGACTGGAGTAGTTTGAGTTTCAAACAAACCAGGATAAAAATACTTGAGTATTTTATTTGTTGTTTGGGAAAAGATCTAAAAGTAAGAAAAACTTATTCACCCCTCTAAGTGTTTTCCAAGCCTTCAAAATCTTCCTTCCTTGTCCATAGTACCAGAAAGAATCTTCCCTAGATCTCACCCAGAGGCAAAGCAGGATGCCTTCTCTGATACCAATTGAAATCCTAGTATTAGATTTGAGATGTTGAAGGTGATGTCATGACACTAATATCTATTATGATGAACAACTAACAACACAGAAAATAAACGAAACTAAATAACACGATGAATTGTTTATCGATTCGGTCTTTGCCACGCGTCTGGAGGCTACCAAGTTAGGGATGCAGTCCATTATTAGCAGTATTAATTTAGAGCTAAACTCTTTGTTTACACCCCTCACTTATTCACTACCCAATGACCATTTTGCCTAAGACCCCCTCTTAGATATGAGAAACCCCTCTCAATCCCCCACAGTCACTCGCGGTAACAATTAACAATAACACAAATAGTAGAAGACACACTTCAACAACACATAATCATCATTGCTTCCAAGCTTATTGATGATTAAAAATTTATAACTCAACTAACGTCCACTTCAAGTATTAAACAATACTAGAGTGACTCACAATTAACAACCAACAAAGACTTAAAACCAACAATTAAAACAGTATGCTTAAACTTCTTCTGAAATGGCCAACTCTGTGAACAGGGTTATCAGCCTATAAATATGATGACAACAGCTAGGGTTGCTTCATAGTTAGTCTTCACGAGCCCTAAGCTTTCTCCACATAAGTAGGACAAAAGTTCTCCAAGAATATTGTTGAAGAACGTTACATAGCTTCCTTAATCGAAGCATACAAAATAAAACAAACTGACTCCTAATAATTCTGAACTTAAAAACCAGTTCAGTTTCACATGTTAGGACAGCTTCATAAAATCTGTTGATACATTAAATTTCATGGCATTTTCTGAACAGAATATTTTACCAAAATTGTTGTCAATCTAAAGAACTAATATAGACCGAGAAGAACCATGTCCAAATCACTGGATTTTCTGAAAAAAGGTTTCGACATCAAAATGTTCCAAATGTTTTGGACCCGTGTAAAGGAATCAACAACCTAGATACATTTTATTTACAATGACACTCGGATGCTCCATTTCTTTCTGAACAATGAATTAGCTTGGAGGAAACCACAAAGAATCATCCATTGTTGCATGTCCAAGTAAAATGATATTTCAGAACAACATTCTCCCAAAAATCTTTACATATTCAAAGACTCCAATAAACCATATCTTTAGAACCTTACGTATTCAAAGCTTATAGCAAATCATGCGTTCAAACCCTACAAGTTTGAAGCTTCCAATGAACCATATGTTCAAAATCTTACATATTTAAAGCTTCTTGCAAGACATATCTTAAAACCCTACAAATTTGAAGCTTCTAACGAATCATAAGTTTAAAATATACAAACTTAGAGTTTTCTAAAAAAAGAACCTAATATTCTAATCTCGCAAATTCTAATTCTTAGCATAGCATTACTAAAAAACCTTAAACATACAATCTTTGAGAATAATCATTTAAAAAAGAAAATCATGTCGGAATATTTTAATTATTTGACTAAATATTAGCATTCCAATAATTGTATGGTATAATATATTTATTTAATTATATTAGATGTTTTATCAAATAAATTGTCTTAAATATTTATGTGATCAAATAATGTTAAAATAGACTATTTAGAGTTTAGTTAGGAATTATTTAATTAATTAATTAAATAATTGAGTATGTGCTCAAATATGAGTCGATGTCAGGATGACCCAATTTGAGAATAATGAGAACCCTAATTGGCCACACTATATATAAGCTTTAGTCCCCAATATAACGTACATAAACAAATTATCTCTTCTCCCCATCTGAAGAGTATTCAAGACATTAAGAATACCGATTGAGGAAGAAACACACTAGCCATCACTCTCAGGATTACCGCCGACAGAAACTTTCTCGATGGATCCAGGTATTTCTAAAATTATTTTATCGATCCTTCAATTTTATACATACTTGTATGACTATCAGATTTCCGTATAAATGATATATTATATTTTATGAACATGTATATCTGACTGATTATTGGGTCTCTTAATTCTAACAAATGATATCAGAGCTAAATGTTTAGAATTATAATTTTTTTTGGTTTATTAACTACGATTTATTTTTTTCTGGGATACGAAAATCAAATTATTTTGGCCGTTCTTTTGAATTGAACTAAAATTGTGCAAAATCGATGCATTATATATTCTTTAATACTATATGAAATTGGTTCACTATGCCAAAATTGACTTTAGACAGCGCTTATGCCAAAAGCTATATGTTCTCAGAAAAAAATTAAAAATTTTGAACAGAAGCGCTGCTAAAGGTATACTTTAGACAGCGCTTCATATAAGCTCTGCTATTAGTTTGAAAATAAAAAATTTAGAATAAGCGTTGCTAAAGGCTTATTTAGACCATTTACAAAAGCGCTGCTAAAGGGTATACGTTAGACAACACTTTCCAAAAGCGTTGCTGAAGGCATTATTCTAAAAGCGTTGCTAAAGGTAATACCTATGTCAGGGCTTTTAGAAAGCGCTGCCTTAGGTGATTAAAATATTTCTAAAATTCCTAAATTAATCAGAAAACCCTCGCGCTGGTAAATTTTGTTCTTCGATTTCTCAGACAGAAACCCTCGGCGATGACGACTAACCACCAGAAAGTGAAGAAGGAGAACTCAGCATCTTCGGTAGAAACATTTCACCGTCACCACCGCCGTAGGTAACTCACGCTGGTAAATTCTTGTTTCTGCTACTGTATTGTTGTTTGAGTTCTTGTTTACGCTATGAATGTACGCCATTATTAAGTTTAATTCTTGTTTCTGCCATTCTTGTTTCTGCCACTGTTTCTGCCATAACTTATTCTCAATTTCTATAGTACTTGATTGTTAGGAACTAGCATATATGTGCATACATTACTAACTACAGGAACTAGCATTTTTGCCATGATAGTGTCACATAAGGCATAAGAGGTTAAGTTTTTCCTTGTTTATATTTCTCTCAATCCTAGTAAACCATTTCAAAAATAGAAAATATATTTTTAACAAAAATAAATAGATATAACATATAAACTAAAGAGATAGAGACACAAGTGATCCAACAAACACACAAATCATATGATTTGTTTATGCTTTTTTCTCATCTCGCCTTTCATTAACTCTATTTTACTAAAAATGTCTTTTGAATTCTAAAATACAGAGTAAATTTTAAAGGTTTTCGAATTCTAGAATACGAAATCATTAAATCAATAAATAACATGGCAAATACCAATAATAAATAAGAATAACTAAAAGCATCAATTAAATACATTATCATTCGATTCGTGCTCTTCATGATAAGTTCACAAATATCGGAAGGCCATAAAGGGCAGCAGTTGATGAACTTCTGTTTTGAGTGCCAATAAGCATTTTATACATTCCAGCTGGTGCAGCATCACCAAGTCTTTGAACCAACACATCTATGCATATCTGCATTAACATGTATTACCATTTTGTGTACTTATTAGGAAATACCTTTAAAATATAGCATATTAAAATTGTCATTTTTCAAATTTAACTGGGAAGACGAAAAGTAAGCTCAAGATCCACAATGACTAATTCATTTAAGGGTTAAATATGTTTTTAGTCCTTATAAATATGCGATCTTGTAATTTTGGTCCCTCTAAAATATTCCTTTAAATAATGATCCTCGAAAACTTTTTTTTTTTGCAGTTTTAGTCCTTCATTATTTTCTAAAATTTTTAAAATGGTTTAATTACCCTTAGATTTTTAAATTTTTGAATAGTTTTTTTTCCATATGTGTTCAGAATACTATACAATATTTATTTACTAAATTTTAGAATTTTTTAAAATGAGAAGAATTAAATATGAATTTTTTAAATTTCAAAAGATATTTATAAAAGCAATGAAAATTTCGATTTAGAAATCAAATTTTGAGTTCTTTTTTTTCGAGGAACTTTTTATAACGTTCTACACACGTCTGTAAAATCATCATTCAAAAATACACATCGGTTTAACAGCAAGAACTAAAACTACGTGCATAATAATTTTGTGAAGACCATTATTTGAAGGAAAATTTTAGAAAAGCTAACATTACAGAGTCGCATATTTATAGAAATTAAAAACATATTTAACCTTTGATTTAATATTTATGATAGAAAGAAAACTCTAAGAAAATGTCATACTTTAGCTTTATACTTTTCATCCTCTGTGAATATGAATATACAAAATATAAACAATTGTTAATTGTTAATTTAATCAACAATGTTCTGTTTTATACCACGTGGTCATAGACTCAGTTATGAATCCTTCAAAAGATGAATATAATCAATAAGAAAACTGTTTAAAGCTAGGAAAGAGAAGCACATGCCAAAAGTGATTGTAAGAACACTATTTATAACTAAAAATACAAATCCATAAATGATTTATATGTATCATAAAGCAAACCTATATGGTTATATACACTTTTATTACTTCGTTTGAAGCTAAGGCATATAGACAAGCTTATTATTAGAATTGTAACTTTGGAGTACTAAAAAAGACCCGGGCCTAAGAACCAAAGCTCAACAGCATTATGTTGATCAAAGCTGTTCTTTCCATTCAACTTTTTTATGGTGATGGTAGGAAGACCCAAAATAGTAAAGAAAACCAAATTATTTTTTTGATGATTCAACCATTGGAGTAACCATTTGTTGTATTATAGGGAATTATATGTACAGATTTTATTTATTTAATTTTAGGATAGCTATTAATAGAACTTCTGAGCCTTAGTCTATATATTGCCTTTTGGCACTGTACATTAATATATTAAGTTTTCTCCATATTCAAGTCCAGTCTTGTGGAATATTCAACCCTGATAAAGTAAACATAGGGTTGAAAACGGTAAGATAGAGTTGTTAAATTCTGTTGAAATTATGATGTTGTTATTAAAAGTTTTCTTTCCTTTGAATTATCAGTGTTTTCCGGCCTAGATCGACGTACAACGCTCATTCCCCGCGTTTCTCTGAATTCGAGATAAATTTCCTCCTCAAATTACTGGTTCTGATATGCGTAGCTTACTAAGTAGTAAAATCATGGATAAAAAATGGAGGTTTAGCTTAAATTACTTAGTGTTTTTGAGGTAAATTTCTTCCTCATATTAATTAGTGTTTTTGTTTAGCTTACTAAATAGTAAAATCATGGATAAAAAATGGATGTGTGTCGATTGATTTTCAAAAGAGTACGAGAATGAGGTATTAGAGTTCGTTAAGTTTGTTGTTGAACACGCTGAAGACCCGAATAGAATGAAATGTCCTTCCTTGGGTTGTTGTTATATGGGTCGGGTTGACGCAGATGGATTGAAATAGCATTCTTGATCGTGGAATTGATCGGTTATCGTGTTGGATATTTCATGGTGAGAAAAGCAGTGAGAATGTTGAACCGGGGGTGAAAAGTAATGCGACCTATGCTTCATACGACAATGTCACGGATACATATGATTGTGATCGAGTCGAAGAGATTGCAGAAGCACTTGAAGAAGATCTTTAGGATTGTCCCAAAATGTTTGAGAGTTTGGTAAGCGATGCGGAGAAACCATTGTATAAAGATTTCCCCAAATTCACAAGATTGTCTGTGGTATTAAAATTGTACAACTTAAAGGCGCGAAATGGATGGTCGGATAAAAGTTTCACAGAGTTATTAGCCTTTTTGAGAGATATGCTTCCTGAGAATAATGTTCTTCCTAATCGAACCTACGAGGCCAAAAAAATGTTGTGCTCTATTGGCATGAGCTATGATAAGATACATGCATGTCTAAATGATTGCATTTTGTTTCGAAACGAATATGCATCGTTGAATGAGTTCCCTAAGTGCAGTTTATCTCGATATAAGAAAAAATTATCTCCAGCGAAAGTCTTATGGTATTTTCCTATTATTCTGAGATTTAGACGCATGTTTCGTAGTGAAACCGATGCTAGACACTTGACTTAGCATGAAGATGAAAGAATTATCGATGGAAAGTTTCGACATCCGGCAGATGCACCACAGTGGAAGAAAATTGATAATGATTATCCTGATTTTGGAGGAGAAACAAGAAACCTTCGCTTGGCATTATCTACGGGTGGAATGAACCCGCATGGTCTTCAAAGTATCTCACATTCCACATGGTCAATGATTATTATGATTTATAACCTACCTCCATGGCTATGTATGAAGAGCAAGTACATGATGTTATCTCTGTTAATTTCTGGACCTAAACAACCTGGGAATGACATAGATGTATACTTGAAACCTTTAATCGAAGATTTGAAGATTTTGTGGGAGAACGGTGTGGAGGTTTAAGATCGATATAGGAAAGAAAATTTCAATTTGAGGGCGATGTTGTTTGGCACAATTAACGATTTTCCAGCATATGGAAATCTATCGGGGTATAGCATTAAAGGTGAAAAAGTGTGTCATGTCTGTGAAGATGGAATCCGATACAACGTGATTGAAACTTTATCAGGAGAATTTCTTTCTCGGTCATCTTAGATTCTTAAATTCTAAACATCAATATCGTGGATGGAGAAAAGCGTTCAATGGAGATACCGAACAATGTAGAGCTCCACCTGGATTTACAGGTGATCAAATTTTTGAAAAGGTGATATATGTGAGTATTCAGTTTGGCACGCCTTTTGCACATAAAGTTGTCACGTGTGGGTGGAAGAAGAGGTCAATTTTTTTTGAATTGCCATATTGGAAATCTTTGTACGTAAGACATTTTCTTGATGTTATGCATATTGCAAAAAATGTATTTGAAAGTGTTATTGGTACGTTACTCAATATAAAAGGAAAGTCTAAGGATGACCTTAAAGTAAGGGAGGACATGGTAGAGATAGGAATAAGAACTGAATTAGGACCCGTGAAGAAAGGAAGACGAACATATCTACCACCTGCTACTTATACTCTATCTAGAAAGGAAAAGAAAATATTGTGTAAGTTTTTGAGTGAAGTTAAAGTTCCAGAAGGTTACTCCTCATACATTAGAAGACTCATGTCTATGAAAGACCTTAAGTTAAAGAGTTTGAAGACACATAATTACCATGTCATAATGGAACATTTTCTACCAATAGGTATACGTTCTATTTGCCGAGAAAAGTAAGCGCTATAACTAAATTGTGTTTTTTCTTCAAGTTAATTTGTAGTAAGGTGATCGATCCTGAGATCTTACCAGTATTGAAAAAATAAATAGTTATTACTTTGTGTGAACTTGAAATGTATTCTCCTCCATCTTTTTTTGACATTATGGTACATCTTGTTGTTCATCTTGTGAAAAAGACACAATTGTGTGGATCAGCTTATATGAGATGGATATACCTGGGACGTTATTTGAAAATATTAAAAGTGCGTGAAAAAGGAAGTCGTCGGAGGGTTATATCGTTGATCGTTGTTGAAGAAGCGATTGAGTTTTGTCTGAATTTTTGTCCAATGTGCAATCCATTGGACTCCCAAATCTCATTTTTGAAGAAAAAAAAAGGTAAAAAATTAATTGGAAAAGAAATTGTGACAGTATCAAGGGATGAATGGGATCAAGTACATTTGTATGTTCTGCACAATGACAATGAGGTTGAGCCGTTTGTTGAAATGCACAAGGCTATACTCCGAGGTGAGAATCAAAGTAGAAATGAAAATTGGATAGTACGAGACACGATCAAAGTTTTATCTGATGGTTTAAGGATCATATATATTCAAAGTTTCATTCAGATCCCGCTTCAATATTAGACATGTTGAGATGTTTGGCATATGGTCCAAGTTCGATTGTGTTTTCTTATAGAGGATACGCAATTAATGGATACACATTTTATACCAAAGAACAAGATGATAAAAGTACTATGCAAAATAGTGGTGTCATAGTGGTAGCTGAAGCAATGCACATTTCTAGTATGAAGGACTTAAACCCCAAATATGAAAATCTGTCATATTTTGGGGTTATCAATCACATTTGGGTGTTTGATTACGAGAAGTTTCAGATTCCTATCTTTGGTTGCAAGTGGGTACGTAATAGTGGCATACGAATGGATAAGTCAGGGTTTTTTCAAGTGGATCTTAATAGGGTGGGGTACAAAGATGAGCCTCTTATTCTAGCCTCTCAAACTAAACAAGTGTTCTATGTCACAGACCCGAAGAGTACGAAATGGTCTATAGTGCTTTTATCTAACAAAGTGATTGATGATAAAAGTGTAGATTGAGGTGATGTTGATGTTGAGAATGAGTCGTATATTAGAAACGATCGAGATGAAAATACTACAGCGGATGAATCATATATCATAAAAGATCATGATGAGGGAATTTGGATCAATCCCTCCATCCGCGTTCTTAAGAGACAAGTAATTCGCAATCCAACCAAGAAAAGAAAGAGATGTTAGTGAAAGAGGTAATATAGTAAAATGTTATATATTCTGTCATTTTCAATAAAATTATATATTTGTCATTTTATATACTCAATTGATTATGGAATTAGATATTTGGAATTAAATATTTGTCATTAGATATTAATGTTTTTCTTTATTACAGGTTAAATGGCTAGTAACGAGGATCACCTACACGATGATTCTATTAATGATGGAGACAATGGTGGAGGCAAATCCGATAAGGGAGTGGGAAAAGAAATTAAATGAGGAAAAACTATTATGAAGAATATCATTCGTGATAGAGATAGAAGCATAAAATACGATGTGCATTGGAGTCCAAGTGACCAATTAATTGAGCCTAATGGTTCTAAATTTACAAGTTACATTAGTACAGTTGTAAGGAGAGAAATTCCAATTACTTGTGATGAGTGGAGAGATGACAAGTTGGATGACGCTAAAAACAAAATCTGGAGTGAGATACAGGTACTTTAAATTATGTCTTTAAATTACGATTATGTATTTAAATTACTTATACTAACGCACTCTGTGTATCTTTTTTGTAGAGGTCTTTCAATATTGATGACACAAGAAAAGATTATTGTCTTGGATTGGCCGACAAAATACTAAGAGGGTTTAGAACATATTTAAACAGAAAATATCTTAAAGATGCCGAAAAATTTTTTGTTGATGCAAAGTGTCCAACAGAATATGTAGATGTGATTTCACTTAAAGAATGAGATGTTTTTAAAGCCAAATGAAAAACCCCAAAATTTCAGAGTGTAAGTGACGTAAATCGCCAAAGAGCATCATCTCCCGCATATCCATACAAAAAATGGCGTTTGGGATATGTACGATTAGAACAAAAAATTGTAAGTATTTATAAATTGCAATGATATACTTGTTCATCAAGAGTTATAACTGATCTTACTTTTTGTGTTAATGTGTAGTTAAAAGAGAATAGTTACGAAACATCTCTTCGAAACATGTTTTGTGGAAGGTTGACCGTGTGGGTAAGGATGGAGTTCTTAAAGAAGATGTACAACAAATTTTTGAAAGCATAAGTATAATATTAATTCTAATTAAATCAAAATATTATTAACATATAATATTCATGTTTTTCGACATTCATATGAATTTCGGAGATTACATCTCGTCTACATCTCCACCGGATGCAAGAGCATACTTAGTCGAGCATTAGATGTTCGTGAGTATTCGGTCGGGTGAGGGTAAGGACATGGGGTTACTCAACGTCCTTGAAAAAGAACAATCAAAGAAAAATCGCTAGCAATAAAGAAGCTGAGGCAAGGTTGGATGCATTAGAAGTGAAGTTCTTGAATTGAGGAAGGAAAAGCAAGACACCAATCAAAAGGAAGCTTGGTGTTAAAGAAACTAGTGACATAGCTAGTGTCAATTGTCTTTATTCAATGAGTATTCAGGTAATTATATATTATTATGAAATTAAATTAGTGTAATTTATTTAACTGACATATATACACATTAACGATGTCATATTTATTATTGATTTTAGGGCATTTCACTTTGTCAACTCTTTTCAGAGACACTGACTTATCGCATGGCTGGCAAGGAAAAAGTCCGTAACACTTTGGGAGAAGTACTTCATCATAAACCGCTCCCTTCTGGATATTTGAAAGTATCAATTGATATTGTTTTAGAGGAGGGTGCGTTATTACCAATCCCAGACGAAGTTTCAGATGCAACATTGGTTGGAGAGGCAATAGGAGCGTATGTTGTATGGTCGTCAAGACTCATTCGCATAGAGGATGAGGTATACTTAAAACCATTATGAACCTTTGAGTACTCAAATTTTTTACGTTCATTTTACTTACATTTTTTTTTGCATGGTAATGTTAGACTCCTACAAAACCCAAACCAAAAGATAAGGGGATTACGCAGCCAATCGAGTCAATGGCATCAAAAAAATAGGTACAACACAATTATATGATATTTATGCTTAGATAATGTTAATTTGTCGACCTATACTTGACCACTCTAATTTTATGATATTTAGATTATTTCTGCTAAAGAGATTGAAGCTATTAGTAGGGGTAAAGAGCCTGTAATTAGCAACATTCCCACAGAAATAAAGAGTGTTGCTAAGAGGACCAGAGCTAGAAAGAAAACTACTTCACAGTATAGGTCGTGCCTTCAAACATATATAAGCTTCACAACTATTTCGCAAGGTGGTACTAGTCTTATACCCTTGGATGAAGGGATTTATGGTTCTGAAGGCATGACAACAATTGGTAAGGAGGATTTGGAACACGTTTTTGGACACTTGACATTAGGCGTCGCTGTTATCAATACATACATCAGGTATACTCCAATTAACTCTGTTTAATTATTGATAAAAATTATTGTTTAATCAACTTCATTTTATCAATAAAAGTCATTATTCATACACGGTTCACGAACACTATTCACCGAAACGGTTCAAAAACACTATTTACCGACACTGTTCACGCATTATTCATTTTTTAATTTTTAAAATATATATTTTTAAAATAAAAAACAGTGTTCACCATATAAATACAGTGAATAGTGTTTGATGTACGTATTTAGTGTACCATTTAGTATAAATTAAATAGCAAAGCTGCGAAAATAATATCAAAGGGTGAGTTAGAAGAAGTGTCTTTCTTTTTAAATCTATAGTTAAAAATTACTTAAAAAATGGTCTAAAATAAGAAAAACTAATGAAATACACATCCAAGAAAAACCTCCCAATAACCAGATGTATCAAATTTGTTTTCTTGTTACTACTTAGTTCTCTCTTTGTACATTCCACTAACTCCATTAACTCAAACTTATTCATAAATTTTTTATCCGTAAATGATCAAACTACACATCTCTTTTTCTATATATAATAATTTAGATATTTATTCTTCTTTAGAGTTTGGAATGTAGAAGACCGTGGGGGTTAGAAGAAATTGGAGGGTTAGAAGAAATATCTATCAATTCATATGCGGTATTTATTTTTTCTTAACTTTATTGTTATTTTCTAAATCTTTACTATGTTTTTATTTTTTTTTTTTTATTTTTTTTTTGTATATTTTGAAGCATTTTAGATGAATTTCTCTCATTATAGTTTTATTTATCATACAAATATTTTCAAAAACACAATAACTTTAATATTATAATTTTTTTTATTTTTCTTGCTCAATTTTAATTATGCTTCTTTTGTAAGTGTATAATTTGAAGCATCACAAAAATAATATCAAAGGGTGATTAAGAAGAAGTGTCTTTCTTTTTTAAATCTATAGTTTTTTAATTTTCTTTCTAACTTTAGTATTGATTTTTAATTTTAATTATGTTTTATAATGTAGCTGTTCTCTTCTTAATTATTTTTGTTGTTTTTTAATTTTAATTATATATACTTTTTGTAAGTGCATCAAAAAATAATGTTAAGAAATAGAGTTATAGGAGGGGTGGAATAGAAGAAGTATTTTCATTTCTAGATATATAGTTTTTATTCTTCTTCCTAACTTTATTGTTTGTTTCTATTTCTTAATTATATTTTTATGTACATACTTTAAAATTGACGTTGAAGAATGAGTTATAAGAGAGTTAATTACAAATATACAGTTTTTTGGTTTTAAAATTATTTAATAAAAAATAATATCCGACTAAGTAATTATTTTTTTAATGAGTAAATAAATATTAAGGAGGTGTTTATTTCATGTTTAAGAATTAAGTTTTATAGAATAATTTTTAGAAAATGATTATATCCATATTTGTTAAGAGTTTGAAGAAAATTTATTCTTATGTATAAAGGTTTGAAGAAATAAAATAATTTAATTTTATAATTTCAATAATTTTTAATTTTTTTAAAACTTTTTTAATTACGTATTTTTTAATTATTTATTAAAAACAACCTTTCTCTCATAATTGGTTAATGATCATATAACATAAATATAGCTTTACAGATGTTTTATATAAATTAAAATGTTTATATTATTTTCACGTTTTAGTTAAAAAACCATTAACAAGAAGAAAAATCAGCCAATATAAAAAATTACCTCTAAAATTTGTTTTATAATATAGACAAAAAATTAGTTTATATTCGCAATATTTTATCATAGTTATAAAAAATATTTATAAAATATTTATCAAAAACGTCTACATTCATAGCGAAAATTAAACTCTTAACTTATTGTGAGTCAACTTTATGAAAAAATCAAAGTTCTTTGATTATTTTTTTGAGATTACATAAAATGTTTAAATAAGATTTATTATTATAAATTTATATTTAAATTCTTTAACTATTTATTACAACTATTATGTATAGATATTTAAGTAGAGAAAGAATAACATGTTATATGTTATACAATATGATTATAACATATCAAAGTTATGATAGTTGTATATCTCATTTCATTTTTGATAAATTACTATATTCATATATTATATCAAAACTTAATTAAAAATATAATTAATTAAAATTAAAATTTTATTAAATATATATTAAAGTAATTAATTTACCAATACTAGTTGACATATAAATTTGAAAAGGAAAAAAATACATTCGTTGTTAAAATGAACTACAAGTGGGATTCAAAGAGAAAAATTCTGTAGTAATAATCACAGTATTAATTATTAAAGTGCTCCAAGGCTCTAGGAGCGATGATATGGTCAATATTCAATGATACACATTAAATGGCCGATATACGTTGAAAAGAATTTAAAGCCCTTTATTGAACAGAAAATATCATTTAACAACACACCAACTATTCCAACAACATACTAATAATTCCTCTCCTTTAAGCAAAATTATCTATTTATAAATACACACATATATAGATTATGGAGTATTTAGAATATAAATAAATGTAATTCAAAAATATTTAGATGAAAATGAAATGATAAAAGATTTTTTCAACTTAAACACAAGTTTTTTATTTGAATTCAGTACTCAGAAAACAGCCATTTTATTTCAACAAAAAAGAAGAAGAAAGAATTTACATGTCTACTACATATTAGATTCAGCCTTTTCAAGCTACTATTTATTTTAAATAATTTTGTATAAAAATTATTTTATTAAATTATATTTTGTATAAAACGTATTTTATCAAATTATATAATGATAAAATTTGTTTTATTATACAATAATAACACTTTCTTTTATCAAAAAAAGTTATACAAAATAATTCAATATCCCATTTATATATACTTTGTACATTATATTTTTAAGAGGGGGCCAACTGATCATTCCGCTATGTACTAGAGATGCCATTAATATTTCTTCACGAGCGCTCCTTCATTTATTTCTCGCAATAAATGTAACCGTGTAAATGTATTTGTTAAATAAAATGTGAGTTGTTCATATTGAACGCTTTATTCATAGTCATTATCAAAAGTAAAGATTCCACCACCTTACCATAAATAAATAAATCAAGGTCCAACTTCTCACTTGAGTTAATATTTTCTGTAAGATTTGTAAGAGAAGTGAAAATATGAAGTTTGATTAGAAAAATAAGTAAAATTTGGACACTATTATTTTACACATAACTATGCAACTATCATAATTTGATTATATTAGACACTTTCAAGGTCATATAACATTTGTTAATTAACTTTTAAAATTTTGAGAAAATTTATAATGAGAAATTTAAAATAATTATTAATTTTTTGAGCAAAACATACTTAATTCATATCATTTAACAAACAATATTGAATACAAGGAGGAATATCATGAAAAGAACTATGTTTAGGTCATGAATTAGCCGCTAATAACTGGACAACTAAATTTGCTTGACATTTGATAAACTTGACGTCAAAGTTGGGGAAAGATGTAACAAAGTTTTAAGAGACATAATAATTAAACTAAACCCAGAGCAACCTTTATGGTTTGTGTGGAGGGCATTGACCACCTTTTGGGAATCACTTTCAAAGATAACATTATGCAAGTTAAGGAAAATAACGGCATGAATTGCTTTAGAAAGAGCCATAAATTCCGCTTCTAGGATAGAATAAGGACCCACATCCCATAGCGTGTCTGCACTAATAAATCTACCAAGATGGTCTCGAACACACCAACCTGAACTAATCATACTTTGACAATAATTAAAATCCGCATCTACATTGCATTTGACCCACCCAAAGTTGGGAGAAATTCAAGTTTTTTAATCTCTATCATTTAGTAATGGAATTAGATATTGAATTTGTCTGTTCAAATAGTGGAGAAAGCATAGAGAATGACATTCATGGGTCAGACTCCTTCCTCTCACTACGCCAAAAATGAAAATAGACAGCGCACTTTAGACAATTTTTTCCCCTGAAAGCGCTGCCTAAAGCTAAAAAAAATAAATACCGAAAATTTTGAAGAAATTTCAGCAAAAACGCTGCCTAAGGGTTACCTTTAGACAACGCTTTTTAAAAGCGCTGCCTAAAGATCACCTTAGGCAGCGCTTTGTAAAAGCACTGCTAAAGGACCACCTTAGAAAGTGCTTTTCAAAAAGCGCTGCCTAAGGTTATTTCAAAAAGCGCTGCTAGAGCCACCCCCTTAGACAACGCTTTTAAAAAGGGCTGCTAGAGGCCCACCTTAGACAGTGCTTTTTGAAAGCGCTGCTAGAGCCCCCCTTAGACAACGCTTTCTGAAAAAGCGCTGCCTAAGGCCTTTTATTTTTTTAAAATGAAACAGAAACACTATTTTTTTTCATTCTTTCTTATATTCTGGAAAATCCTTTTTCCCTGCAAAACCCTTCTTCCTCCTTCTCATAACCTATCCATCTTCTTCACCTTCCTCACAACAACGACCGTTCATCGCTACAATCACCCTCTGAATATTACCTTCTTCAACCTCCATTCATGCTTCAAACTAACCTCCAAACAACCGCCTTGTGGGTAGTACCCTCTGACTCCATGCTCGTGATGTTGAACCCATGGACCCCCATGTTTGTGATCTTTGTGTGTGATTGTTGCATCATGCATTCATGCACCCATACATATTTTTTCAGAAAGTTGTTTAAGGAACTTAATTTTGACCATTTGGAAATATCTCAGGTATACTTTGACCATGGATTATGGAAAGAGGAGGACTCTGAAATACAGTTTCAAGGAACCTAAGATTGAGGATTGATGAGCTTGATTGATGACATTGTGAGTCTAGAGGATTTTCGAAAGAAGTGTGAGACTATTATATCTTTGATGAAGACGAAGATGAAGGATGGTTTCCTTTTCACCTTGGTTCATTTTTATGATCTGTTATACCATTTCTTCACTTTTCCTGGCTATCAGTTAGTTCCTACCTTGGAGGAGTATTCTTATTTGTTTGGTCGACCTATTACTAGTGTTGTTCCTTTTATTGGTTTGGAGGAGGAGCTTGATTCTCATGAGATTGCTGCTATTATCCATCTGAAGAGGTCTAAGATTGAAGACAATATGACTACCAAGGGGTGTATCAGAGGATTACCGACTGCATTTCTTTTGAAGAAAGCTCATTATTTTGCTGATATGAAGAGTATGGAGGCTTTTGAATCCATTTTGCCTTGCTTGCCTATGGTTTGTTTTTGTTTCCCAATGTTGAGAACTTTGTTGACTTTAATGCTATCAGGATCTTCATGATTGGAAATCCAATTCCCATACTTCTTACTGAGACTTATTATTCTATTCACCTTCGAAACTTCTGTAGAGAATGAGAGATTATTTGTTGTACGTCATTGCTATACCATTATTTTGTTTCTCACTTGCCTACAACTGATGCTTTTTGGAGTCCTAGAAGGGAACCTCGTTTGGCGCCGAAGATCATTGCTCTCACTCATTCTGATATTGTGTGGTATTGTCAGGTTTATTATGATGTAGAGATTATTGACAGTTATGTTAGATTTCCCAATGTGTCTCTTCTTTGTACAAAGGGATGTATTAGCTACAATCATGTTCTTGTGCGTCGTCAACTTGATTATCCGAAGGAATAAACCAAAGAGTATTCATGTGAGTGGCTTTTTTCTTAAAGAGGGTGAAGACCACAGTGCAGCTAGAAAGGATATTGAGAAATCTAGGCGTCATATTCATAGGAAAGGAAAAGAAAACCTAGGGCAGAGAGGAGTTGTTTCTTTGGAGCCTTATCTTCTATGGGTTCAAGAAAGGGCTATTGAGTTGAAGATTCCATATTCTCGTGAGGAGTCTCTTGCCGATTTGTTCTTAGCTACTACTTAGGATTCATATGACATAGAGGATCTTCAGCTGGCTTTGGTTAGGATGCAACAAGAGAAGGAATCTTGGAAGAACAAGTATCATACCTTGAAGATGTCTCATGCAATAGAATTGAATGGAAAAGATGATTTGATTGAGATTCTTAAGAGTCGTGTTGTAGAGATGATGGAGAAGCAAAATGATTAACTTTCTTCTAGTGTTCACCCAGTTCTTAGTGCTCATGTTCATTCTCATACTTATCCCGAGTCTGGTGCTTGGAAAGGTTATGTTGACAGGTATGTAGTGGAGAACGTGCAGCTG
Organism: Vicia sativa; assembly: GCA_021764765.1. Classification (NCBI taxonomy): domain Eukaryota; kingdom Viridiplantae; phylum Streptophyta; class Magnoliopsida; order Fabales; family Fabaceae; genus Vicia; species Vicia sativa. Next base: position 78,393,149 of record CM038796.1, on the reverse strand, counting down.
AAGGAAGAGATCAGGAAGCTTAAGAGGAAACGTTCGTCTGAAGAGGGGTCTTCTACATATTTGATTCTTTAGGACTTGTAGTTTTACTTTGATTTTTCTCTTGTACTTGGGATCATTGAAACTTGTATTGAAGATTTATAATCCTCAAGATATTTTATTAATGATATGAGTTTATTTCAGTATTTAAAATGTGTTATACTTTGAGATATGCAAATTAAATTGTCTTTATTAAGTTCCTTGAATAATAAAAATAAAAATAAAAAATTAAAAATCATATGCATTGCATGTCATGCATCATGACACACACATTCTTGCATTTTCATTCTTTCCCAAGTATCTTATCCATTTCTCTGTTTCGTTCAGTCTTCAAGGTGTTGCATCGGTATAACACTCGAGCCAACTCCAAGAAGAAGATGGAAAATCTAGAAAGAGAATCACGAGTTGCGCAAAGAGGTTATCTCACTGAGGACCGGTATGGCCAATTTGACTACTATGGTGGAACAGTTGGTGGCTGGTCAGAATCAGCCACTACCTCCTCCGCCTTCTCCCCGTATCATTCCACCACAACTGACAACTATTATCTCCGAGATTCAAGATGCTCATGTTTCTGGTGTGCCGGTGGTTTCTACTATCCAACACCGTATGCCTCCTGGTTATCCTTAGGGAATGCTAGATAATTTCATGCCTGAAGGTTACAATCTTGCTGCTCAGTGGCGTCCTTGGCCCACCAATTGTTGTACGCACCTCCTATGGTGCATGCTACTCCTGTTTTCATGAAAGAATTTGACAATCCATTCCCTCCTCTAAGTGAAAGCTTATGCTTCTATGATCGAATGAATGGTTTCTAGGAACAGTTTGACAAGATGCGAGAAAGAAAGCCCTCAAAGGAAAGAGCTTTTGGTGACAATGTTAATGATCGTGCCTAGTTCCTAATGTGAAAGTGCACTATGTTCAAAGTTCGAGTTTGAGAAGTACAAGGGCAATTCTTGTCCCTTGACCATTAGATGATGTGCTTAAGAAGGATGTCCACTCATCTCGAAGATCAACGTCTTTTCATTCATTTCTTTCAAGATAGTTTGGTGGTGCAACTTTAAGAAGGTATATGAATCTAGACTGACATTGTCACACAGAAATTCGTAATTTTTTCAAGTTATATGACTTAGGCTTCGCATTCATCTACATATGCCTCCATTAGATCATTGTCATTAAACAATCATTCACTCATCGCATATGCATCATTAGACATATTTAAGTTGACCAAAAGTCAATTTAAATCGACATCTGCACCGTTTTGTAGTTGTAAAATACCCGTTATTTTACTTCATGCATTTTTATCTCTCTACCTATTTTTTGCATCGTGTTAAATTGATTATATATCGATAATATTAAATTTTCGGTTTTAAAACAGACCGTTAAAAGCGTCGACACTGTGCGGAAAATTAGCGGGAAAAATATTTCAAGTTTTCAACTTTAACTCACTGCTTTATGAATCTACATGTCGCGTAGATCATGAAAATGTGCTCTCTCTAATTTTTCGATACATTTTTTAGTCTCGTTTTTAATCACAAGTGTTTTACAACCAGATATTCTTTATTATCATTTTATTTCGTTTTTTTTATTATTTTAATAATTTTTCTTTAACCTTTGAGACTCATAGTTTATTTTAATGTGCTCATTTCTTTTTTTTGGATAATTTATTGTCCAAATTTTTATCGTTTTTGACAATTTTAAATGTCTAATTTTTATCTCTAAAAATCAAAACAAAAATGTTTTCGGATAGTTTATTTTTTACACTTTTGAATTTAATAGTCCATTTTATAATTAGGGTCATTTTAACCATTATAAAAATTGTCTAATCCTAGTTGTTGGTATATATATACACATATGTTATAATTTGTTAAAAGGCAGAAGGAGGAAACGTGAGACAGAGGCGGAAAGTTATCAAAGCAAAGCTTCATCTTAACATCATCTTCCTACCCTTCATCTTATGCTCGTTCCATCTCCCTGCCAACAACACTCTGCCTCTCCCATATCCCACTCTCGTCACACTTATCCAACAACACCATCCGCCGCTCACGCCTCTCTCAATCGTGAATCACTGTGAGTTTCATTGATTTGATGTTTAAATTTCATTATTTTAGTTTTTTTTTTTTTGTGGATTGTGTTTTGTTTGTGTTGATTTGAAAAGAACAAAGAGAAATAAAAAAAAAAATCTGAATAATTTAAGTTGACCGGTTGATACAAATGTATACATACATAAATAATAAAACATGACACATAAAGAAAATTTGAGAATTGTTTTTATTTACTTATTTTGGGCTTAACTACAATTCAGACTGGGCCTAGGGTTTTTTTCTATTTCATACCCCCTTTGCTAGATCCAAATCTGACATTATAACTAGAATTAGTTAAAACTTAAATTCGGTAATGTACCCCTGTTTCCATGCAATTCAATTTCGCTTAATTTCGATTCTTTTGACTCATAAAAAATACATAAAAGTAAGTTTTTGACATTTTAATGTGTTAGGAAATTTTTGACGTTTTTTGTGAAATTTTAATAATTAGTTTTCATTAGTTTTTAATCGATTTCCGATAATATGTTTAGAAACAACTTTTTCTATAACACTTCAAATTTCTTTTTGCACATGACACCTAACACATGTTCTAACTTGTTGCAATTCATTTTATTTCTCCCACATTTATGTTACTAACAAATTTACTATTTGTGAAGATATCCAAAGATTGTTCAAACATTCGTATTCAATTAACACCTCCACATTTGCTCATAGCATTTTTATATTGAATTGCTATTTTTTTTTAGTAATGTATTTATAATTTTGTAAGTATATAAAATACTTTATCATTTTTACTCTTATATTTAGTATTGTAAATATATAATTATACATATTACTTTCATTTTTATACTTTATCATATTCATTTGTAAATGAAATTATATTGTAATTATCATCATTGTGTTGTGATTTCAAATTTGGAATTCAATTTGACTTTTGAATGCGTATGAACACAAATATACCGGTTGCTTTCTTAGAATTGATTTCTACATAAATTTATTCTAATTAATCTAATAAAATACAATGGTCGATACTTGAGCTTTGCAAGCTTCTCGCATTGGTTTTGTTTGTATCTCGTGCAATGTAGGGATCTTTATCTTATATTCATCTGACGTGCCAAGCTTTATCCGATCTTGAAGTTTACTTGAAGTTTCTTTTCTCGTACCACGCGATGAAGCTTACTTGATTATTCGATTCAATTTGGTTGTATTGTTTGTTTATTTAAACTTTTAACCGCACATTTCAATTTGATATATCCCCATTCATAAACTTGTACCCTCATCCCCGCATGGTCTGTAATAATTTAGGATTTTATTTTCTTGTGTCATAATTATTGCTTAATTACGCGTTTGTCATCATATTAGAACACATAGCCTCCTCTTGGGCTCCTCATCAATGAGTAGGTAAACATACACAGTGAACACTCGCACACATTCTTAGTTTGGTCCTGGGCTTTTCTACAGTGACAACTATCCGATCGATTGTTCCAGTCGGTCGTTTAGAATACTAGCGCCACGCTAGTCCCACTTTCTAGGAGCATACATATAGCCACCTTGTATGGGCTCACTTGTTTTTCTTACCTCCTTATTCCTTCAATCGGATTCTTATATCATGTTGGTCCATATACTAATTGTCCATGCACAAGGGTTTCATAGTTGGGGGTAGGAGCACCTATCCTCACGAGATTAATTAAGTCCATATACTTGATTAATCATGACACAAATCAAATCTTCTCTCATTCACCGCTTTCATAATAAATTTCCAAACCTCGATCCAACGTCGAGTGTCTTTTCAAAAATTCTTTTTCACAATAAATTCCAAGTTTTTAAATCGTTGGACGCTAGGCCAATTGTTTAAAAACTTGTGTCAATGAACTCTAGTCTTTAAGTCGTTGGACGTTGGACCGATTGTTTAAAGACTCCTAAATAACGTGAACTTTGTTTCACCTCACTTTTTTTCATAAGAAAACCTTTTTGGGTGATAGACGACTCGTCTGAGCATTAGCTCCTCTGGTGTCTAGTATTTGAATCGTAAGACGATAGTCTTATTGTTCGGTACTTTTCACCCATAATTAAAATCAATTCAACTCATCAAACCTTGCCCACGTGCAAGTCCTTTTTCAAACTTCGCTCACATGCGATTTCCATCATACATGTGACACCCCAAAATAATTCGATAATTAAATAATTATGATTTTTAATTATTAAATTAATTGAGAACATAATTTATTAATATATTGGATTATTAAGATTAATTATGGAAATATTGGAGGTGTGTTGAGTAAAGTGGGGTGTGGGGAGTAAAAGACTCTACTACATTAATGAATTTATTTTATTTATGTTAATAAGGAATAAAAGGAATAAAATAAGGAAAGAAGGAAAATAGAGTCATTTTGGAGAAAACAAGAATACGTGAAGTTGAGAAGAGGAGAAAGAAGGAAAAAGACCTAGAAGTGTCAGAATTCGAAGAATCCACAAGGTAAGGGGTGATTTCGATTGATTATTTCGTATTATAGGTTTTGATTTTGATACTATAGATCATAGCATGTTAGGAAATCTTAGGTTGGGAATTTCTAGGTTTCTATGGGTGTATACCTAATGGTGTCAGATTGTGTCAGATTGTAGAAATTCATTGAGTTGTATGATATAGGATCATTGATGATGAATAAAACATGTTATATGGTATGTTATTGATGATGAATGAGTGATTTCATGGTGTCGGAACATGTGGGCACGTTTTTGGATGAAAAGGAAAATGGTTTTGGGAACTAATCTTTGTCAAAGCGAGTTTTGGGTCTGAAGGTCGTGGGAACCGGTTCCCCAGTGGGAGAACCCGGGTTCCAGCTTTTAAAATGGTGAAAAATGGCATTTTTGAACTCAGGAACCGGTTCCTGAATGGGAGGAACCGGGTTCCACGTTAATTTTTCCAGAAAATGTGATTTTTATTTTTGGGAACCGGTTCCCTACCTGGAGGAACCGGGTTCCCCATACATTTTCGGTATGTTTTTCTGAAATGTGGGAACCGGTTACTCCCAGGGAGGAACCGGGTTCCACTGAAATATTTTTGAAAATTTCAAACTTTAAAAATTCATAACTTTTAAACCGTAAGTCCGTTTTGAGCGCCGTTTTGGACGTTGTTTCTCAAATTTAATGCTCTATCTTATAAAATGATAATATTTTCAAAAACTTGAAATTATTTTGGAAAGGAGTCAATTTCAAAATAAATGATTTTTAATTGACACATAATGATGTATGTGTAGCGAGAGAACCTTTGGTGATGGATATATTGGTATTGTGTAGATGTAAAGCATGTTTATCTTGATGTTAATTGTATGCATGATTTGGTTGAAATATCATGATGATTGGTTGATTCGTTATGTTAAGTTGATGTGTTACATAGGCGATTTGATGTTGCATGCTAGAGATGTGCGTGCATTTGCATTGTTTGGTGAAGTTAATTCCCATTGTGCGGAATTTGACTTGGATTGCCGATAACCGATACCCGAGTGAGGATGGGTGGTTAGGCTGGATTCGTGTCCGGGTGGTTATGGACGAATCGATGGTGCATGTCCGGTTGATGATGGATCGGTTTGGGTGACTTAGTCACGTGTCGGTACCGCATGCATTGAGTGCGCATTTGTGTTTGCATGGAATTGTAACATGTTAGGATGTCTTCGGTGTTGCAATTCTTTTGTTGTCTATTGATTATGCATGATGACTTATATGAATATGGTTGTGTGTTGAATTCTGAATTGTGTTAAGTGGGTGAAATGATATGCTTGTAATATATTGTTAAATGAGAAGCTTATAATATGTTTTAATTATGAGAAGTCTCACCCTTACTTTACAATTTCAGATTAAAGTTAGCAACTGAGGAGTTGGTGAGGATGACTCTAGAGCTTATCTTTTAAGTCCGCGTGTCAGTGTCATGCTCTGATTAGATTGTAACACTGGGGAACGTTTAGTTAAGAGAATTGTTATCGTTTAATTGTTTATTTGGATTCTTTGAGAACCATGAGGGTTTATTAAGTTTTGGTTTTGGTATTTCCGCTGTGTAAGACATGGTCTTGAATTGATTGAATTATTTGGATAATGATCCTCGATTAGCATAGCTCTTGTTTAATGGGAGTTTTATTTTATTTATTAATTGTGACATCCCTCATTTTCCGTGTTAACTCTGATTAAAGTTGATTTAGATATTAATTTAATTAATATATTCGGGGTATTTAGATGGGGTGTTACAATAGTGGTATCAGAGCATAGTCGGTCTTGTCTTGTGTCGTTATCCCTTTTAGTATGCGACTAGTGTAAGTAACACTGTCGATACTTGTGTGCTGATGTAGATTGTTTTGTAATGTTACAGAACAATGGCTGGAAGAGGTAATGGAAGGAATGATGATGCCATTGCTGAGGCTTTGGGAATGTTGGCTGGAGTGCTCGGAGGGAACCAGCAGGGAGCTGCGATTGGTGCTGACCGACAATTAGGGAATTTTCAGAGGAATAATCCTCCATTGTTCAAGGGTGCACATGATCCCGAAGGTGCTCAGAAGTGGGTGAAGGAGATCGATAGGATCTTCAGAGTGATTGACTGTGCAGAGGGGCTGAAGGTGAGATATGGAACTCACATGTTAGCGAAAAGGCGATGATGGTGGGTTGCTACGAATGGCGGAAGAAGATGGCGTTGCATTGAATTGGGGTGTTCGGGAGGGCTTTTAGGAGGTACTTTCGAGGACATCGGTAAGAAGGAGATTGAGTTTGGAACTCAAGCGGGGTGCTCATGTCAATGAGTATGCTTGAAGTTCTTGAGTTAGCGAGTATTATGCTCATTACCCTAACGATGCGGATGGAGAATTTTCCAAATGTATCAAGTTTGAAAATGGTCTTCGTGATGAGATTAAGCGGGGTATTCGGTATCGTGTCAGAAGATTTTCGATCCGGTTGACTGTAGTAGGATTCTAGAAGAGGATCTTGCTAACACTAAGTCGAATGCTCGGTATGTTGATAGGAAAGGTAAGTGAAATTCACGGCGGATACTTGATGTCACGAGAGAATGTTATGACACGATGTCGACAACGTGTTAGCAATTCACACGATAATCTGAGAAGCGATAAATAACACAATAAGTTGTTCACCCGTTCGGTTCAACAAACCTACATCCGGGGCTACCAAGCCGAGGAGAAAGTTCACTATTAGTAGTATCAATTCGAAGACCCTACAGCCAACACACCAGTTGACAGCCTTCTCACTTAATCACTACCCAATGACCCTTTTACCTAAGTCCTACTTAGATATGAGTTCCTACTCACTCCCCCTTAATCACCGCAGTGATATCAACCTATTGACTAATTGAATTGTGAAGACACACTTCAATAAAATATCTTGATCTTGCTTCAAAGCTTCAATCAAGAGACAAACACTCGTGCTTTAAAGCTTTGAGTGATAAAACTACCCTTACAACAAATCCTAGTCCAATGCACTTATCAATTGATAGTTGCTTGGCTCACAAGAGAAACTAGAATTACACAATACCAACTATTACTAACCTTAACAGTACACAAACAAAAGCCTTCAATGTCTTCAATGGAATCCAGAGGCGTGGCTGTAGAGTAAGGGTTGAATTCTTTATATAGAAGCAGTCCTGAATCTTCAGTTTTGGGCTTCCATAAAGATACCTAGGGTTCACTTAATTTTCTCCTAAAAACATGGTTTGTTCAACAACCAATTTAGGTTTAATTAAGATTAACCTAGCAGCCACGTGAGCATGCTTTCTAATAACAGAAAAACATAAATAAAGTGCTCAACAAACTTCGAAAAATCTCGGGAACAAGCAGTTCGACGGAAGCGAGAATGTCTGCTTGAATGTCATAACATACATTATAACATCGATCTTTTCTGCGAAATTTCAACTGACTTTAGCTTCGATTCGGTGTCTTTTACCATCCTTAGCGGTGGGATTTATCTTCATCTCGAATGTCATGACATCCATCATGACATTGCTAAAACCTAGTTTTACCAAAATTGATGCCAACTTAAAACACTAACAAACTCCCCTTTGGCACATTTTGGCTAAAACTACTAGACCTATCAGTACAAAATCAGAGAAGACTAACAACCTAGTTCTAAGTTTTCCTAAGCTTTCCTAAGCTTTAAGAACTAGAACTTAGAGAAGATAAATTCTACCCATACACAAGTCCCAAACTTCCCACATACAATTGCCCACTTTAAACTCCCATACAGTTTCCCAAACATTAATACTTCCCACAGTATAAAACAGGCCATAAAATTTCAGGCCATACAATCCCCATTCCCCATACAGTTTCCCAAACATTAATACTTCCCACAGTATTTCTTCTCCCCCTTTTTAGCCACAAAGGGCCAAAGGAAACCATACAAGCTCCCAAAACTTTTTAAACAAAAAGTGTCAACAACAAAAAAAATTATACCAGCAAGTAATTAAGTACCAGCAAGTATACAGGGATACATCTCAGTCAGGACAATGTTTACAGTCATCCAAAAAGAAGAACAAAAGGAAACAAGAACCAAAGCAGAACATTGACAGAAACAACAGCAACAGGGAAATGAAATCAACACAGCAGCAACAGGGGCAGGGAGACATCAAGTGCTTTCTTCTCTAGAAGAAGCACTGTGGAAGGAAGCATCTTCAGAACCTTCTTCACCATCAGCCATCTGAACATCATCATCTTCAGTATCACCAACAACATCATTATCAGCTTTCTCTTCATCCTCAACCTTTGTGTCCTGCTCTAGTTGAGAGATAAGCTCTTCCAGACTTTGCTTTCTTGCTTCAAGCTCCTTGCAAGTTGCTCTTAGCACAGCAATGACATTTTCCTTCTGAGAATTTTCTTTGACAGCTGATGTCTCAGCAGATGTCATGACAATGTCTGGGACATGCTTCCCTTGGAATAGTTTGTAGTGGAATCCAAGAGCATGGGCTCTCTTGCAGACTGAATCTCTGTTACCAAGAATGTCTGGATGCTGATCAATTATAATTCCACACAGCAGGGAGGGAAAAGCTATTGGACCTTTGATAGCATAGCTGTTAGCATGCTTGAGTGTCTGATCAAATATGTAGGATCCATAGTCAAAGGAAGCTTGAGTTCCTACTGCATAAATGAATCTTCCCAATCCATTAGAAATAGTGGATTTGTGATTGGTTGGGACCAGTTTGCGACACCGATCTTATGCGTATGGAAAATTTGACACTCAATTTCTTTGGTGAGAGTTTTCCCTTTAGAGGCCATTGTCGACTTGTTTGGCGGTGATGGTTTGACAAATCTTGTTGTCGGTTTCTTCCACCTCTGGTGAGTGTTAGCGATTCCTAGGAATCTATTGATCACATTTGAAGAAAACTTGATTTTTCTCCCCTCACATAAGCGATCGGTAATCATCGAATTCCTATCTCCACGCCATTTGAGAGATTGACAATAAACTCTCTTACCAAAGTTTCATAACGGTTGAGAGTTTCTCCACTTTTTTCATCGATCCTGCCTCCTTAATCAGATTTACAATCTCTTTACACTCCAGAGCACTCTTATTCAGCTCCCTCTCCAAAGCAATCCTCTTCAGGCAAACATACTTCCATCTCCCAGCATTCTCAGGATGATGGAATGAGATGTTGTCAATGGCCACTTCAGGCACCATGGGCAGTTTCCCAGGAGTTGCCTTCTTCCTTGGATGGATGTCAGTGACATTCATTTCAACATCAAACTCAGAATCTTGATCTGACTCTGAAGGTTCAGGTATTTTTCTTTTCTTTACAATTGGTGTCCTCTTGGGTCTGGAGCCACCACCAACAGTTTTTGCCCTACATTTCTTTGTAGAGGGTTCAACCTTGGTCTGTTTCTCAGCCTTAGAAACAACAACCTTTTCTTTAAGGGACTCGTGAGGCAGCTGTTTTCCCTTTCTCCTCATCATCCTCTTTTGCGCTAGGATTAACATTGGTAATGAGGTCATTATCTGAGAATACTTCATCCAGGTCTATGACAGGGGTTTCATCCAAATTCTCAGAATCTTGAACAGGAGACTTTTCAAGATTATCATCAACTGGTTTCTCTGGAGTCTCTTCTAGGATACTATCAGAGATATAGTCAGCAGGAGTTTCATCTGAAATACACTTAGCTGGAGATTCCTCAAGAACATCATCAGAAATCACATCTTCATTAGCAGCAGGGGTTTCATTACAAGCATCATTCATGCTCACTTCAGAATTTTTAACAGAAGGATCAACAACATTCTTGACAGGAGAATCAACATGATCACCAGATGTCTTGACATTATCTGTGACATCTGGATCAACTGCTAAGCTAGGGCTAGCAGACTTTTCATTTAGAGGCGAAATCCAGAGCAGTTGATTCTCATTTAGGATACTCATCACTATCCTAGCTATTGCTACATGAGACCTAGACTCCTCGGGTTCACTCTTTACGGGAGCAGAAGATGATGGAGCAGAGGTCTTACGAGGGGAAGCTTGTGATCTTCTTGCATTTCTTGTGCGCAATTTCTTAACTTTTTCTGGATCAGTAGCTATTGCGCGCAATGGTGTAACCTTCAGTGCTTTAGGTTGCATGGATTCAACATTTTCCCTGACTTCAGCCATGGAGGGATATGGAGTGCCTGTCTTTTGGGATGATGATGAGGATGAAGACATTTTTCGCTGTTGGTTGTTGAGGAGAAGCGAAAAAGGCAAGGGATTCGAGTTTCTTTTAGATGAAGAAAGAATGATACTACTTTCAGAAGGGGAACCTTTTATATGTGGGTGTCTCTTCCTATTCTTGGACTTTTTAAAATGAGGATGAAAATACTTAAATAACCCACTTATGAGCAATTGAAATAACAAGTCCATTTTATCCCTTGTTGTAGGCACAGTTAATTGCTACAACTCCTCATATTGACAAAAACCCAATTTGTCCCTTAAAGTCTTAAGCTGACTAACCTCAAGAACTTTTCTAACAATGTCCCAGTACAAAGTTATGACATCCTGTATGACATTGTACTCAATCAGTGTCTGCTTCATCCAGACCATCCTAGAACAATTGCTATCAGCTGTTGTGAGCTCAGCTTCAACATTGTATAGGATCACATAGTTTTGCTTCTTGCTGATCCAAGGAATGACATTTCTTCTCAAGGGGACACATCCAACAGAAATCCTTTTCCACAAGCTTTGATCAACACTTTTTCCACTTGTTCTTTTGGACACCTTCAAATGTGGAAGGGTAATAGTCCTAGTGTGGTGCCATTCTTCATTGTGTCGAGACTTCTTGAAACAAGTGATTATCATGGATTGAAGCCACCATGATATTTCCTCCTCTGATAATGAGGATTTCATCCAATACTTTTCTCCTGTAACATTTGATAGTAAGACACTTGGTCAACCTTTCATGCCAGAACCTAGTGCTTTGCTTTAGTACTTCAGGAGTGATCAAATATCTGGACATTGAGTGTGACATTCTGATTTCCTATCCAGCCTGACAATTACCACAAATTTTCCCTTTTCCCATGAGAATTCTTGGTAATCTTGACTCCTCTATGGAATCCTTTTCATTCCTACGAGGTGTGGTGATCAGTTTCTTTTTGCCCCAACTTCACTTTTTCTTCATCTTTGTCTGAAGAGCACATAGATGGCAGAGTGGGGTTCTCAGATTCCCACAAGTAGCAGTTGTCCTTTGATCTGACTTCTCTCATAATCGCTGCTTGTTCATCATTAATCACAAGACATTCAGTCTTAGTGAAGTTGACTATGAATCCCATATCACACAGCTGACTTATGCTAATAAGATTTGCAGTCAAACCTTTTACCAGCAGTACTCCATTCAGGTTTGGAACTCCAGACCAGTTTGAGTTTCCAACACCTTTGATTTCTCCTTTAGCTCCATCTCCAAAGGTAACAAAGCTGGTAGAATGAGGCTTAACATCATTGAGAAGATTTTTGTCTCCAGTCATATGCTTGGAACACCCACTGTCAAAATACCAATCTTCCTTGGAAGGTACTCTAAGAGAAGACTGTACTATCAGAGCTGTAGTTTTCTTCTTCCACTGGTGAGTGTATGATGCCTTGTTGGACTTATGCTTCACATAAGGAACTTGATTAGGATACCCATGTAGCCTATAGCAGGTGGACTTTATGTGACCAAACCTTCCACAATAATAACATCTCCATCTTTGAAACTTTTGGATCAGGTTTCTATGATTTTGATGTTGAATCCAATGTTGTGACATCTGCTTTGACATTGGTTCATTAGGTCTGTTTTTCCTTTTGTGATCAGCAAATTTCTTAGTCTCCACATGTCCTGAGCCAGACCTATTTCCTGTTTTATGGTATGACATCTTCTTTGCCTGTGACTTCCGGACTTGTTCCTCTCACGGTTGTTGGCAAATCTCTTTGACCACATATCTGAGCGGACACATTTCTGTTTTGGGTTGTGACACCTTTGACATTCTTTTCCTATGTCTCTTCTTCTTAATGTCACCAACAGGTTGCTTTTCAGCCACATATCCTAGACCATGCTTATTTCACGCATTACATCCAAGTGTATTTCTTCCAACTTATCGATTACGGATGTCAACATTTTGTAGACTTAGACATCTGATAAGGTTTGAATCAACATAACAATATCACTATTGAGGTGATTTATAGTGGCGTGTTTTCCTCTTTCTCAGCCTTCTTCACATTCTCGACTTCAACTTCTCAATCGACTTTTTCGCTCCTCATTTCTTGACATGCTTCACCATTTTTTATACACAGCTTCTGTAGTTTTCAGCAAGCTCTTCAAATGTCACTTCCTCATCACTAGAATCCATATCAGAGTTGTACACTCCAGAGAGCGGTGACAAGTTTGGCACCTTCTTCCTCGATTCTTCACGAATCACCATCGGACCAAGTGACGACCATTCCTTTCTTTTGTTTCTTTAGAAATTGGGACATTCGACTTTAATGTCCAAATCCTTCACATTCATGACATTGGACTTTACTGCCTTGACTTCCTTTTTCCTCTGACTTGGATCTTCTGCTGGAGTCATAAGATCTGCTAATGTCAGATGGAATGTCCTTGACATTTGACCTTGACTTTGGATCAATCCTCGATCGGTTTGTTGAGCTGTCTTCCAAGCAATAGCTTGGATATCTTCTCTTATCTTCCACCTTGCATCCTTCTTGATGTTGGATACAAGTGCTATGCTTTGTTTTTCTTGTCAACAGTTCATGATTCCCATCTCAAAAGTCATAAGAGATCCAATAAGTTCTTCAACCTTCAAGGTCTTGATGTCTTGAGCCTCTTCTATTGCGGTGACTTTCATTGCAAATCTCTTAGGCAAGGATCGAGAATCTTTCTCACCACTTCTCTTGAGACATCTTTTCACCAAGTGCTCCGAGGCATTGGCAATTTCAAAATATTCATGTGAAATTCATGAATATTCTCATCTTCCTTCATCTTCAAATTCTCAAATTTTGTAGTGAGCATCAAATCTTGACATCTTCACCTTGGATGTTCCCTCATGAGTAGTTCGAGGTGTCCCAAACATCCTTGGCTAGCTCACATTGATGAACCGATCTGAAGATATTCACATCAATACCATTGAGAGCATTCAATGCTTTAGAGTTCCCAAGAGCTAGCTCTTCTTCTTTACTCCATTCCTCCTCGGGTTTCAAGGCGGTAGTGCCATCTTTCTCAAGCTTGGTGGGATGTTTCCATCCTTTATCAACAGCTCTCCAAGCTTTAATGTCCACTGACCTTAAGAAGGCAACCATATGAGGCTTCCAGTAATCATAATTAGACCCATCCAGAATAGGTGGTCTTCCTCCAAATCCTCCTTCTTTATCCATTACGCCAGAAACTATTATCCCTAGATCTCACCCAGAAATAACAAGCAGGGTGCCTGCTCTGATGCCAATTGAAATTCACGGCGCGATACTTGATGTCTGAGAATGTTATGACACGATATCGACACGTGTTAGCAATTCACGATAAATGAAGGCGATAAATAACACAATAAGTTGTTCACCGATTCGGTTCAACAAACCTACATGGGGGCTACCAAGCCAGGAGAAAGTTCACTATTAGTAGTATCAATTCGAAGACCCTACAGCCAACACACGGTTGACCTTCTCACTTAATCACTACCCAATGACCCTTTTACCTAAGTCCACTTAGATATGAGTTCTACTCTCCCCTTAATCACCGATGATATCAACCTATTGACTAATTGAATTGTGAAGACACACTTCAATAAAATATCTTGATCTTGCTTCAAAGCTTCAATCAAAGACAAACACTCGTGCTTTAAAGCTTTGGTGATAAAACTACCCTTACAACAAATCCTAGTCCAATGCACTTATCAATTGATAGTTGCTTGGCTCACAAGAAACTAGAATTACACAATACCAATTTACTAACCTTAACACACAAACAAAAGCCTTCAATGTCTTCAATGGAATCCAGGCGTGGCTGTAGAGTAAGGTTGAATTCTTTATATAGAAGCGATCCGAATCTTGATTTTGGCTTCCATAAAGATACCTAGGGTTCATAATTTTCTCCTAAAACATGGTTTGTTCAACAACCAATTTAGGTTTAATTAAGATTAACCTAGCAGCCACGTGAGCATGCTTTCTAATAACAGAAAACATAAATAAAGTGCTCAACAAACTTCACGAAAATCTAGGGAACAAACAGATTCGTGAAGCAGAATGTCTGCTTGAATGTCATAACATCATTATAACATCGATGCATTTTCGGAGAATTTCGACGACTTTAGCTTCCAGTTCTGAGCTGTCTTTTTACCATCCTTAGCAGGTAGGATTTATCTTCAATCTCTGAATGTCATGACATCCATCATGACATTGCTAAAGCCTAGTTTTACCAAAATTGATGCCAACTTAAAACACTAACAGTAAGCAACAGATGGATCGTGGTAAGCCTTATGATAGGAGCAATCAGAGATCCGACGGTTGGAAGAAGTCTAGTGGAGGAGATTTTCTTCCGTTAAGTGCTACAAGTGTGGTGAGACAGGACATCGTATGGTGGACTGCAAAAGTAATGATAAGAAGTGTTTCAAGTGTGGGAACTCGGCCATGTGGCCAATGTGAGTGAGTGGTGACTTGTTACAACTGTGGTGAAGAGGACATACTCGCCCTCGATGCACAAACCCAAGAAAGAAACAAGCTGGTTGTAAAGTGTTTGCATTGTACGGATCGAGAGACTAAACCAGATTATCCGCTGATTAAAGGTACATGTTTTATTAATGGCATACCTTTGATTGCGATTATTGATCTTGAGCTACGCATTCTTTTATTAGCGTTAGATTGTGCTAAGATTGAATTTGGAAATTTCTAATATGGATGGAAGTATGGTTATTGATACTCTGCGTCGGGTTCGATGACTACTTCATATGTTTGTAGGAATTGTCTGTTGTGATTTTGATAGGGGTTTGGTATGGATTTGGTGTGCCACCGCTAGAACAACTTGATGTCATCCTTGGAATGAAGCGGTTGGAATTCAACCGGTTCATATCAACTATTTTGAGAGAAGATCATTTTCCACGAAGAGGTTAAAGTCGAAAGTGAGATTATGTCGGTTAAATAGATGAATCTAGGCGTGAAAGCGGTCTTGTGGTGTTCATGTTGTATTCGATAGGCGAGGAAAGCAAGAGGTGATGAGGCGGTGGTGAATGAATTTCGAGTGTTTCGGAAGGCGTTAGTGAATTGCCACACGAGAGGTAGAATTTACTATAGATCGATTCACGGAACTAGTCCGGTGTCGATGGCGCCTTATCGCATGTCGGCATCGAATTAGCTGAAGGCGAAAAGCGGTTAGAGTGAGAGAAAGTTTATTCGTCCGAGTGTTTGCCGTGGGTGCTCGGTGTTATTGGTTAAGAAGAAGAAGGTTCAATGAGGTTATGTGTTGACTACAAGCAGTTGAATAAAGTTACAATCAGAATCGGTATCGCTGAGGATCGATGATTTGATGGATCAACTCGTTGGAGCTTGTGTATTCCGATGAATTGACACGAGATCGGATATCATCGATTCGTGTGAAGTCGGAGGATATTGACTGCATTAGAGCGAGGTATGGACATTACGAATATTCCGTTATGCGTTTGGAGTTACTAGCACTTTGGTGTTTTCATGGAGTATATGCAGGATATTTCATCCGTATCTTGACAAGTTTGTAGTAGTGTTCATTGATGATATTCTAATTTATTGACGATGAGGAGCATCGCGAACATCTCGAGTTGTGTTGGGTTGTTGAAAGAAAAGAAGCTTTATAAAGTTGTCAAGTGTGAATTACGGTTGGATGAAGTAAGTTTTCTTGGCCATGTAATTTCCAAGAATGGAATTAACGTGGATCCTCTGAAGGTAGGGCGGTGTCTCGATGGGGCGCCGAAGAATGCTAGAGATCCGTAGTTTACGGGTCTTGTAGGTTATTCTGGAAGTTTATTGAAGGGTTTTCCAAACTAGCGTTGCCGTTGACTAAGTTGACCAGGAAGGGTCAGATATTTGTTTGGGATGTTGAATGTGAGAAAAGTTCCAGAACGAAGAGGAGGTTGACAAGTGCTCCGATCTTGATTTTCAGATCCACTAAGTCTTTTGTGGTGTATTGTGATGCATCATTGATGGGATTAGGTGGTGTGTTGATGCAAGATCGGCGTTGTGGCTTATGCTTCACGACAATTGAAAGTGCATGAAAGGAACTATCCGACTCATGACTTGGAGTTAGCGCGTGGTATTTGTTTTGAAGTTGTGGAGCACTATTTATATGGTTCTCGGTTTGAGGTATTTAGTGATCATAAGAGTCGAAGTATCTCTTTGATCGAAAAGAGTTGAACATGAGGCGAGAGAAGATGGTTAGAATTCTTAAAGGATTATGATTTTGGTTTGAATTACCATCACGGTAAGGCAAACGTTGTTCCGGATGCTAAGTAAAAATCCTTGCATATGTCGATGTTGATGGTCCGTGAGTTAGAATTGGTTGGCATTCGATTTGAGTTTGGTTTGTGAAACTACTCGAATAGTGTGAAATTGGGTATGTTGAAGCGGCGAGTGGTATACGGAAGAGATTAGAAATGGACGAAGTGATATTGGGTTGGTTGACAAGTTGACATTGATCAACCAAGGTCAAAATTCGAATTGATGAGAATGGAGTTATGAGATTTGGTGATCGAGTGTGTGTTCCGGATGTTGCCGAGATTAGGAAGAGTATTTTAGAGGAAGGACATCGTAGCGGGTTGAGTATTCATCCCGGTGCTACTAAAATGTACCATGATTTGAAGAAGTTATTTTGGTGGCTGGGAATGAAAGGCTTGAGAGTTTGTGTATGCTTGTTTGGTTTGTCAGAAGTCGAAAATCGAGCATCAGAAACCGTCAGGATTGATGGAGCCGTTATTTGTCCCAGAATGGAAGTGGGATGGAATCTCAATGGATTTTGTGTCTGGGTTGCCAAGGACAGCTAAGAATTGTGATTCTATCTGGGTGATTGTGGATAGGTTGACGAAATCTGCTCATTTTATTCCGATAAGAATGGATTACCCGATGAAGAGGTTGGCATAATTGTATGTTGAGAAAGTTGTAAGTTTGCATGGTATTCGTCTAGCATTGTGTCGGATAGAGATCCGGTTTACATCTAAGTTACGGACGAGATTGCAAGCTTTGGGTACCAAGTTGCGTTTAAGTTCCGCTTATCATCCGCAGAAGATGGTCGAGCGGAAAGCGATTCGATCGTTGGAAGACTTGAGAACTTGTGTGTTGGAGAAGGGTGGAGCTTGGGATAGTTATCTACCATTGATTGAGTTTACCTACAACAATAGCTTTTCAGTGGTATGGCTCCGTTTGAGGCATTGTATGGTAGGAGGTGTGGACACCATTGTGTTGGTATGAAGCGGAGAGAGTCTTGTGATTGGACGGTGTTCAACAAACTTCGGAAAAGATTAAGATGATTCAGGAGAAGATGAAGACTTCTCAGAGTCGTCAGAAAATTTATCATGATAAGAGGAGGAAAGATCTTGAGTTTAGTGAAGGAGAACATGTTTTTATGCGAGTTACTCCGATGACTGGTATTGGTCGAGCTTTGAAGTCAAAGAAGTTGACTCCACGATTTATTGGTCCTTTTCATATTACCAAGAGAATTGGGAAGGTTGCATATCAGATTGCGTTGCCGCCGTCACTTGCAAATTTGCATGATGTTTTTCATGTATCTCAGCTAAGGAAGTATATTGCTGATCCGTCTCATGAGATTCGGGTGGATGATATCGGTATGAGAATTTGCCGTGGGCGGTACACTGAGGATCGAAAGTTGAAGCAGTTGCGGGCAAAGAGATTGCATTGGTAAGGTGGCAGGGAGGACCGGTGATGGAAATGTCACTTGGGAGTGGAGAGTCGGATGAAGGACTCGTATCCCGAACTATTAAATCGGGGTATGTTTTCGGGGACTACTCTTTTAAGTTAGGGAGAGTTGTGACACCCAAAATAATTCGATAATTAAATAATTATGATTTTTAATTATTAAATTAATTGAGAACATAATTTATTAATATATTGGATTATTGATATTAATTATGGAAATATTTGAGTGTAAAAGTGGGGTGTGGGAGTAAAGACTCTACTACATTAATGAATTTATTTTATTTATGTTAATAAGGAATAAAAGGAATAAAATAAGGAAAGAAGGAAAATAGAGTCATTTGGAGAAAACAAAATACGTGAAGTTGAGAAGAGGAGAAAGAAGGAAAAAGACCTAGAAGTGTCGGTGAAGAACCCACAAGGTAAGGGGTCGATTGATTATTTCATTATAGGTTTTGATTTTGATACTATAGATCATAGCATGTTAGGAAATCTTAGGTTAGAATTTCTAGGTTTCCATGGGTGTATACATAATGGTGTCGAGTTGTGTCGGATTGTAGAAATTCATTGAGTTGTATGATATAGGATCATTGATGATGAATAAAACATGTTATATGGTATGTTATTGATGATGAATGAGTGATTTCATGGTGTCGGAACATGTGGGCACGTTTTGGATGAAAAGGAAAATGGTTTTGGGAACTAATGCTTTGTCAAAGCGAGTTTTTGGTCGATGGTCGTGGGAACGGTTCCCAGTGGAGAACCGGTTCTAGCTTTAAAATGGTGAAAAATGGCATTTTGAACTCGGGAACGGTTCCCGAATAGGAGGGTTCCACGTTAATTTTCGAGAAAATGTGATTTTATTTAGGGAACGGTTCCCTACAGGTTCCCCATACATTTTCCCATGTTTTTAAAATGTGGGAACCGGTTACTCAGGAGGAACGGAAGAAATATTTTGAAAATTTCAAACTTTAAAATTCATAACTTTTAAACCGTAAAGTCCGTTTTGACGCCGTTTTGGACGTTGTTTCTCAAATTTAATGCTCTATCTTATAAAATGATAATATTTTCAAAAACTTGAAATTATTTTGGAAAGAGTCGAATTTCAAAATAAATGATTTTAATTGACACATAATGATGTATGTGTATGAGAGAACCTTTGGTGATGGATATATTGGTATTGTGTAGATGTAAAGCATGTTTATCTGATGTTAATCGTATGCATGATTTGGTTGAAATATCATGATGATTGGTTGATTCATTATGTTAAGTTGATGTGTTACATAGGTGATTTGTTGCATGCTAGAGATGTGCGTGCATTTGCATTGTTTGGTGAAGTTAATTCCCATTGTGAATTTGACTTGGATTACCGATAACGAAATGCAGAGTGAGGATGGGTGGTTAGGTGGATTCGTGTCCGGGTGGTTATGGACGAATCGATGGTCTTTATGTCCGGTTGATGATGGATCGATTTGGGTGACTTAGTCGCGTGTCGGTTACCGCATGCATTGAGTGCATTTGTGTTTGCATGGAATTGTAACATGTTAGGATGTCTTCGTGTTGCAATTCTTTTGTTGTCTATTGATTATGCATGATGACTTATATGAATATGGTTGTGTGTTGAATTGAATTGTGTTAAGTGGGTGAAATGATATGCTTGTAATATATTGTTAAATGAGAAGCTTATAATATGTTTTAATTATGAAAGTCTCACCCACTTTACAATTGGATTAAAGTTAGCGGTGAGGAGTTGGTGAGGATGGCTCTAGAGCTTATCTTTTAAGTCCGTGTTAATAGGTGTCATGCTCGATTAGATTGTAACACTTGAGGCGTTTAGTTAAAGAATTATTATCGTTTAATTGTTTATTTGGATTCTTTGAGAACCATGAGGTTTATTAAGTTTTGGTTTTGGTATTTCCAGCTGTGTAAGACATGGTCTTGAATTGATTGAATTATTTGGATAATGATCCTCGATTAGCAGCATAGCTCTTGTTTAATGGAAGTTTTATTTATTTATTAATTGTGACATCCCTCATTTTCCATGTTAACTCTGATTAAAGTTGATTTAGATATTAATTTAATTAATATATTCCGGGTATTTAGATGGGGTGTTACACCACACGCGATCTTTCTTCGCTCACACACGATCTTCTTTCGCTCACACGCGAATTGCACTAGTGATGTCTTATCGTCCACGTATGATTAAGCTCCTATTTTCATAAATAAAATCAACCAAACAACACATGTTCTCACACTTGAGAACTCGTGGCTCACGACTTTCCCATCGCACTTGGGGAATACGTAGGCACGAGATTCTAACATCTTGGCGAGCACACTTTCAAAAAATTAAAACATGTTTCTCTTTTCATCTCTCTTTTTCGCATAATAATAAGAAGATTGCAAATTTACCTTTTTTTAAACACACAAACACTTAGAACTAAATGGGTCCCATCGAGTACGATGGATGTGAGGGGTGCTAATACCTTCCCTTTGCATAACCGACTTTCGAACCTGCATCTCTTGGTTGCAATGACCATTTCATTTTCATTTCATGGGTTTTATCTATATTTTCCCTTTCCTCATTAGGAATAAATAAAGTTAGATGGCGAATTCATTGTTTGTGTCGAATTAGTAAAAACGATTAAGTCAATAGTTGGCGACTCCATTAGGGAGATTTTCTCAGCGAGTCAACCTAGTTTAGTTCTTTACATGTTCGTGTGTTTATTATTTTACTTTGCTTTCTTTCTTATATTTATGTTTAGTCATTTATTTCCTTATGCTTTGTTTATCATCTGATGATATATCCACATGTAGAGAGTTCTAAATGGGATCATTAATTCATAGATAAGCCCAATACCCGGAGCTTCTAGGTAACATTAAGCTTAGAGTGGTTGCGTAGCTTAGGTCCATTAGAAATCCATGTCTCTTGGATCAAGTGAAGGCGCACCTTAGAGTTGGTTTTTATGGAAGTTGTTGCACGCTTACCTAGGAGCAAGGGACGACAATTTCTGATAACTCTAAGTATTAGGATATCAAACTAAGGTGACCGCTTAAATAAAAGTTTTGAGTATCCTTTAAACATTTCTTGGAGTATACTTTTGGAAATACTATCACTACGTAGGTCGTATCGTGTAATGTTTGTCAAAAGGGGATCGAGACTCGAGAAACATAACAACGACCTAATACAATCCTGTGTATAGGGGTTATTGGGTAAAAACATAGAGCAATCAAATCATAAGGAGCTTACCTCAATAGGTGGTTTAGATTATCCATTTACCCATATCATTCTTAACTCGTATCTTTATGTACATGTTACTATCATTATGTTGCATTTCATTCCACGTGACATTTCGTCCCATGAACATCATTATTGCACATCAAAATAAAAATATATGCATCTGCATTGCATCATCATGCATGCATTTACCATCAGATACTCATTGCCTTGTTTCCATTCATTCGATTAACAAAACATGCGTTGACACCGCTCACGAAACGAGCCATTGTCAAGTTAAGAATGGAGAATCTAGAACAACACAATGCCAATTAGGTGGAGATTGATGATTTGAAGTCTCAAATGACCAAGTTCCGGAAATGATGCAAGTGATTATGGCAGGCTGATCCTTCAAAGGACGTCATCTCTCGAAGTCGATACTCTTTGTTGTAGAACCACCACAAACTCGAATATGGCTACCACACGGCTGATTTGGCTTACCCGCAACTACACTCCACAATACGAAATTAATCATGAAGTAGGACAATCTGCGGTGAGCGTTCGAGATGCCTATGGTCACGAACAACGACCAATCATCCACACCATACCTTAAGTTCCTTTGGAAATCACTTCATATACCGGTGATGGCTCCCGAGAATGATCAAGAGTGCGAGAATGATGAAGTTGAAGAAGTGAAAGAAATCAATGCTATTGAGAAAGATTGAAGGCTGTGGAAGGAAATGACAAATTTGGCTTTGACACCTCAAATCTACATTTGGTTTAATTGACTATACCTGCAAGGTCAAAGTCCAGTCGAGAAGTATAAGGGACTTACTTGTCCAAAAAGATCATCGACCATGTATACGCAAAATGGTACTCATGAAAGAATGACAAACTACTTATTCATTGCTTCGGGATAGTCGTGGAGCTTCTCTAAAGTGGTACATGAGCCTAAAGAGAGGAAGACATCAACTACAAGGGACTTGGTTGAAACTTTCTTGAAACAATACAAGTTCAACTTGGATATGGCCCACGACCGTGAGCAGGTTACAAGCTATGACTATGAAAGACCAAGAAACATTAGGGTATACTTAATATTGGGTGACTTTGTGATGCATTACAACTATAATACGTACATAGTGCCAGCCGATAGATCACTAAAAGGCGATGGTTCGAAAGATAAGGAATCATTAAAAGTATGCTCATGATGGCGTGAGCTTCTTGCATGAGTTATTCCTCCATTAAGTGAACAAAAGAAATGACCAAGGTTTTCCGAATACTTTGGGCCCCTTCTATTCTGGGAAGATGGTGGCCATTACCTAATGATTTTCTTGAAATGGTAAGAATGGGAGTCCGTCTAGAAGTGGTTTTCAAGAAGGACATTTGTCGAGAAAGAAGGGATCAAGTGGGGCTAAGAATCCATCCTTTGGATTCTCCAAAAATAAAGAAAGATGTTAATGTTGTTGTTCAAAAAGAAGAACTAGGCTCCCTAGTAGGCGTCCTCAAAACCAACAAGTTAGATGTTGCTCGAGCTATCCCTTATAACAAAGCATATCGGCAAGGAAAGGCAAAAACGTTTGATCGATTCGATGACTTACAGTTGTATCAAAATTGATTTAGGCACTTGGAGCAACCAAAGGCAACTCAAGCTGTTCCAAATCCTTTTGTCGTGGTATTACAAGGCGGTCAGGACTTATCACGTACCACAAAAAGCTCAAAGCACAATATTGAGAGTTGTTATTCTTTAAAGTTAAAGTACAAAAGATGGCCAGATGGGGTCTTTTGTCTTTCAAAGACATGGGTTCTAATGTGGGAATCCGTTTCCCAAACATGGAAATCTTTGTGAATATGATTGACAAAAATTAAGGTTTATGATGTGAATTTGATCATTGGAGATCTTGTGAAGGTGCATCTTGCTCTCTGTAAAGTTGGTTATTACACTCATGATCATGCTTCTTGTAATGTTATTAGCGAGGATACTCGTGGTTGTGATAAGATAAAGTGGTCTTGAGATATGATGGATAGAAACCTTATTGGGTTATAAAGTTGAAGGATGAGCTTGAAGTTGAAGTGAATGTTGTCTATGGTTGTAACACGGTGAGCCCGACTTTGTAGGTTTTGTATAAGCAAATGTGCGGATGCAAGAGTCGCCACGACTTTTCTTTTATCAATTAAGGGAAGGTAAAAGTACGAGAAAAAGACCGTTAGATTACGAGTAAGGGAAGGTTATGAAAAGGGAAGGTATTAGCACCCTTTCCATCCGTGAATTATCTACGGGCTCTTAATGCTCTTAGATTACTTTAAAAATTGTGCTTTACGTTGTGTTTGACAAAATGTTTTGAAAAGCATTCGCTTTGACTTTGTAATGATTCATGTAGGAATGTATACAAAGTGTTGAGAATGTTCGTTTTGAAAAGAGTTTGAACTTTGACAAAAGTGTGTTGTGTGAAAAGTATTTTGATAGAGCAAGCAACTAAAAGTCTTATTACCTACTCGGAATTGGCGTTTCGTATTGTTTTACGTTCCTTTAGAATAGCGCTATCCATACCATTAGTTGGTAGGTAACCCCATTTGTTGGATATAGCGGGACATTCGAAGGGACATCGGATGGTCATAGAAGCAACTTGTGGAAGTATCCTAGCACATTCGAAGGGACTATCATCATTTTTTAAGTAGGCGACAATCGAGGGTCAAGATCATGTATTAAAAGGCGACATCGTGGTCTATGATCTTTGTATCGAAGGGACTATGATGATTTGTTTTGAAGGCAACGGTGCTAGGATACCTACGTTCGAGGGACATGACCATTTGTATTCGTAAAGGCGAGAGGGTACCCTAAGGGTGCATGTGTGAAAAAGTGTGTTGATTTCGGATATTATATCTTGAAATTAAGGTGAGCTTTGTTGATTTTAGTCTTGCCATACGCCCTAGTTACTAGCAATTTATAGGGGTCGGAAATTAAAATGCAGAATGTAAAGATGCGGAAAGATAAATGTCTCTATTATTACATGGCTTTAGAGGCGAGATACATAATTTAAACTTGCGGAAAATAAAAGCCCTAATTAACTATTACATCCGAACAGTTACATTATTGGAAAAAGGAAGCGATAAAAAAAATGGTCTAAAGCAGGATAACACAATAAAAAGGATGAAAATTGGAAAATACGAGATGAATCGAAATAAAGAAAAATATTAGTAAAAATGCAATTTTAAATGAGAAAAATATGACATCTTGGAAATAACATAAATATGCTAAGATAATTTTTGGGATTTTTTAGATGCAATTTAATGATTAAAAACCAATTAAAATTGATTTAAATGCTAAATTATGAATAAAAATAAATATGCATGCAAAATTATATTTTTTAATTTTATAAATTAAATAAGTATTTTATGAAAATAAATGCAAAAGGAAAAATATTTTTGATGATTTTTAATGCATGAATAAAAATTGAAAAAGAAATTAAATTGTATGCAAACTATTAAATAAATATGAAAATAGAAAATATTTGAAAAGGTTGAGTTTGTGAAAAAAGAATGCAAAACCGGTCCCTGTGAGGTTCGAACTCGTGACATGGGATGGAATCTTTTACCTGACGCCTTTGCCAATGATCGGTGGCTTCCTTTGGAAGCGGGAGCGGTAAAACAAGAACAAGTGTCACCTCCACGGCCATAGGATCTACGCCAAACTTCATCTCTTTCGTTTTGAATTTTAAACACTCAGCGTGGATAGCTAACCGGCCTTCAAGGCTAAAATTGAAATCACATACCGTAATATAAATGCATTGTGAATACATGTATCGACTCGTTTTCATCCCGATCACTCTGGTATGCTTAGTTTGGTCAATTTTCCTGTTTAAAAAACCTAATTCAAACCGAAAACCCTAGTCATGGTGATTTTCGTTCGGTCACTAAAAGCATGATTGGGCTACCAGACGACTTGCAAACTTGATCTGATCATGAACAAACAATCAAAAAGTGTTAATAATGCATGAAAGCAATCGATTTCAGAAAAAGTGTCAAAACCGTGAGTTTGATTTGGAGTTCTTGATGGATTCTTGATGCGTAAAGTGCAGAATGAATCAATGGACCTCAGGAAGCTATTGGATGGCTTAGGATCGGTTGAATCGAAGCAAAAAACAAGATTGCTAGTAGTTTGTAACCACGATTTTGAGTTGCAATAAGGGTTTCTCAGCCAAATTCTCTACCTTAATTCGTGTGGCATGAGTTGTGTATATATAGTAGAAGGATTTGGGTTAATTTGAGGAAGAATCAATCACTAATCGATACATCAAATTTGATTTTGTACAAAATCAAATTTTCATTTTTGATCAATTTTCAATCAAATCTTGCCATATCAATCCAAATTTCGAAATTTGCTGGCTTTATTGAGTTGCTTGGATCTCAAGGAAGAGAGAAATCAATTTTGCATTTAATTTTGATTTTATACTTTATTTTGAATTTAATTTGTATTTAAATGAATAAATTCCAAATTAAATAGAAAAATAAAATAAAAATTCGTGGCATTAGGCTTGGATATTCCTAATTGCATAAGGAACAAGTTTGGATGAAGAAAAAGTAAGCCCATTTGCAAAATGTTTTGATTTTAGAAGTATTTCTCTTTGTGCACTCTTTCAAAATTGCCCAACTTGTGAATGGTGTATCTTGCTCAATTTTCCACATTTTTGAGTGTTCTTGGACTTTTGAAAGCTATAAAATCCTCTAACCAACCGTTTTGGTCTCATCTCAATTGGAGTTTTCATGCTCAATATATCCTCAAAACAAAATGTTGACTTTTGTTGACTTTGAAAATGACATAATAATGTTTTGGCCATACCTCTCAAATGAAGCATTTTGGACATTCTTGTGAGACATGAAGTTGTAGAAATTAATTTCCTTCAAAACAAGAGGTGGTGGAAAAATTTAGAGAAAGTATGAAGAAGTTATGATCGAGTCAAAGTTCGATTGACTTTTCACCTAGAAACCTAATTTAGAAGTTTGACTTTTGAGCAAATCTTGAGTTTTCTTGATGAATCATGATCCTTATGATCAAATGATGAATGTAACTTAAAATGAGGGATGACCAAACATTATGAAGTTTGGTATATGTTGACCACAGTTGACTTTTGTCCAATCTGTTGATTTTCGACCATAAAGCGGTATCGAGAAACTTGACTTGTGAGGCTTGAAACTTGACTTGGAGAATCTTTAGAAGCATATGAGGAGGCATGATGACATTGGAGATGTTGGAAGTCCATACGGGTGAAAGTGCCAAACCTAGTTTGGGTTGATTATACAGGAGAAGGTTTATACGATCGACCTTTGAGGAATCCTTGGTATGGATGTATGGAATGTCTTGAGAAGATGAAGAGGCAAATTTTGAGGGTATGGCTGCCCTGTTCAATCTTCTTGTACTTGAAGGGTTAGATTGGCATGCGTGCTTTAAGTGACACAGAGGTAGAAGATGATTGAACACTCGATACACACGAAAATTTACTCGGTGATGCGGAGATGATGGCTTCTGAGGATGCCATTT